>JAQIXL010003257.1:0-10792 GCA_034700245.1 Poikilolaimus oxycercus
TGTGACTGGAACGTGAGCGATAGGCGAAACAGAGACAAGTCGTCGAGGAGCGGCAAAATCATCAGAATCACATCTCGAGGAAGAGCACTCATTTTTGGAAGAAGTAGAGACAAACCAGCACGAGTTTCACACGGCCTTATTGATTGCCAGGAATTAGCAAGAGCTTCATTTCTGTTGGTGCTAATCGCCTCGCTCATTTGGAATTTCGGAAAGGTATGCTCGGGATCATACAATAGCTGCCTAAACTCTATATTTTGTGATTGTGCAGGATCATGAGCTCTCAGTATTGTATTGCCAAACTCACTCGATTGAGGCACAAAACAGAACAGTGAGGTTCTTGTCATTGTCATCGTCAAAAATCTGTATGCATTGATCATAGCATTGAACCTTAAATGCTTGACAAACTCGAGAGGCATCATATTTACAATTGCTCCGGCGGTTGTTCGCTTGAGATTCTCTTTTAAACTGAAACCGCTGGCACAGGTCAACGATGCAGCAGACAAGGGCAATCGACACATTGACAAAAATGGCAACACTTCGTGCTCTCCACAAGCCGATTTGTGGACCGTCGCACTCTCCGCCATCAAGGCAAGAAGGGTGAAAATGCTTTTGCTGATTACTTCAAGCGCTGACCACACCCAAGGCAATGCTAGGAAAGAGCGAAAACGTGTTGGTCCAAGGCATGTCACAATGAGAAAACGACGCGATGGGTCTTTCCTTTCCTTGTGTTTAACCACTTGACTGCATGCAGCTGCTTCTTTGGAACTATTAAAGGGTCCGTTTCAAGCAGGGAAATTTCCTGATTGTCTTGGTCATGTGATGCCCACAGCATGCGCGGTGGGCATCACATGACCACAGCACATGCGCTATTTTCCCCCTCCCCCGACCGCGGTTTAGCGGTGTTGGCCAAATCTTTTTTGCGCGAAAGATCGACGTCAACAATAAAGAAATGATCCCTCTGCAGCATCATTGCAAAATGATTTACGAATAGGCCAATTTTTTTGTGACGAGAGAGAAGGGTGATTTTGCGTTTGTTGAGATATCTTCGCTCTCGGCTCGTCCGGGTGGCTACACTAGTTGTGGCGTTCCAGTTTCAATATCAACGATCCCACATATGTCGTGTGCGACTGCGAGCATCTTTGCAAAGAAAAATTTTTTTGCGCCCACATAGTTAGCACCTTCGGACTTTTGGAACGTCTTCGATTATTGAATCTTCTTCGTTTGTGTCGAGATGCTGTGCGGTTTGCCTTCAGACGTCCTCCTGCACATCCTCGCATTCATTGAAAGTTCTCAACTCGTTAGTCTTCACTCCATTAACCGTCTATTCGACTCCTTCTGTGGACGAAATGCCCAACTTCTTAGATAGTTCGACAATCAGTTTCCATGGATCAGTTTCCAGAATTCAGTTTCAGTCAAAGCACATTTCTGTCGGTTATACAGGAAATTATTTCCCTGAATTCGAGGGCAAAAAAAGCTTCAACCGCTACTTTTCACTTGGGCGAAATCAGTATAGCTTTAAGAAATGTAGCGCCACAGACTTAAAAAGTTCGGTAGTTGTCTTCCGTATTCGGTCATCTCTGTCGCCTTTTCTGGGCGCTATTCAACGTCTATTTGAGCATTTGTGCTTACATTTTCGCCCTACCGCTCTGTCGACTAGTATGAGTTTCGAAGAATTTCTGAATTTTGCGCAGTGCATTCCGAAACAATTAATGTCAGTGAACCTTTTGCACTGCCATCATCGTGGTTACTGGATCGAACTCGTCCCTGAATCATCAATTTTAGCCATTCTCTCACAGTTTCCTGAAGTCATTTGGTTCACACTTTTCCGATTCAAGATCAATTTGTCGGCCGATTTTTTCAACGATTACCGTGTTAGGCGTCTCCTTGCGTTCGATGTGGTACCGCTAAACTCGTTGAGTAGTGGAACGGCAATTTTAGATGAATTCACACTTCTCAACTGGAAATGGATCTCACTTGATCTGAGTTGTTATGCACCTGGTCTTTCGGCTAGCGGAATTCAAAGTCTCCTATGTCAATGGGCCTTAGAGAATCGTTGCATAATGGAATTTCGAGTTTTCTTGAAGGGGCCTTTTTATACTCAGCAAATCCTACAAGCGCTTCCAGTTAATACGGTGCAAGAATCATACAATTCTACAAAATTAATACGTCGGGACAAGGAAGCTTTGTACGTACGGTATACGCCAGCGTCAATGATCTTTGAAATTTCGGCAAGGCCTTTCTCCTAGATTGAAATAAACGCCTTTGTGACTCAAATCGAGGAGACGACGACCCTCGGCATCGTACACTGATTGTGAGTTCTCCATCCCCCTCCCACAAACAGAAAACAAACAAATATTCATGTATCACAACTTCTTTTTCTTCTTTCATTTTATTAAAATGATAAGGGTCTCCTTAGGACCTTGGTCTAGCTTAGGATGTCTGCAGTTTTCTTTATCACGAGAGCATCGGAATGAGAGGTACGCGGAGATGGAAGTGCACTGGGCTAGAGGAAACGAAGAGAAACTCACATCGGCACCAAAATTTCCTTTCTACTAGGCGGCGACTTTGACCTTGACTCTTGATTCCATAGTATGGAATCAAGAGCCGAGGTGACAGATTCGAAGTTGTATTCGCTCAAAGAATTCTGGAAGGCAATTGTGTTGCTCTTGTTGTATGCCAGTGCTTGTTCTAATTGTCGAGCTTTTCTGCGGATTGTGTGAGATGTTATTTTCTAGAAAGCAGTTTTCACGAACTGAACCACAGTACGTAAGAATCAAATAAAGCGTTAAGCCCCGTTCAGAGTTGCGCGACCGCGCGCGCGACCGCGACGCGCGACACGACACGAACTGCGTCGCGCGCGACGTCGCTGTCGCGCGTCGCGGTCGCGCGCGTGTCGCGCAACTATGAACGACCGGTGTCGCGGTCGCGGGATCAAAATTTGATTTTCCAATCATCAAACAGCACGGGAGATTGTTTCTCAGCATTTTGCTTTCAACGTGAACTTTATCAAACCCGTGTCCAACCTGTTGTTCAAAAAACACCATGACATTATCCGACCTTTTATTTCAGTAAGAAGAAATCATCAACAAAGCTCAGGCAATACTGAAAAAAGACACGAACAATCGAAGTAAGGAAACGAGAACATAGAAGAGAGAGAGGGAGCAATTTCAGAAGACATACGATAGATTAGACAGATGTGAATGGGACCCCATCTTGAGCAGAAAAGTGTTGATGAAGACGGTTTCGATAAGTCTTGGCATCAAGTGGGGGATTGGTTTGAATCTGAATTCGGCGAGAGGCGAGAGTACCCGCTGGTGGTCGAGGACCCAAAGAATTCAAAGAGCCTCCACTTCTAAGTAGCAAATTGTGGAGAATCATTGAAGAGAGAATAATGTCTCGCACATGCGGGAGAGAGCTCTTAATAGGTCGAAGGAAGAGTCGGAATCTTTGCACTAGAAGTCCGAAGGCGTTTTCCACAACCCGCCTGGCAGAAGAATGGCGGCGATTGAAGTTCGCGGCAGAAGCGCTTCTTGAAGACTGGGCAGTAGAGAAAGGTCGCATCGTGCGGCTTGTCAATGCAAAACCGGCGTCAACCAAAACGGCATAGGGCACGAGTCCTGAATTCCCCAATAGAGACGTAGACGGATATGGCGCTGATTCAATCCAAGTCTTGAGAGACGATGATTGATAAAGGCTTGAGTCACTGAAGCGCCCAGCGCCACCAACATCAGCAGCAATAAAGTTGAGATTAGCATCAGCGATTGCCAAGAGAACTACGCTGAAGAAGCGCTTGTAATTGAAGAAAGTACTGCCACTCCGAGGTGGCGCCTCAATTATGAAGTGCTTTCCGTCTAAGGCGCCGACAGCGCGCGGGTACCGCCATTTGGTCTCGAAGTCCGCGGCCGAAGCCGCCAAAGATTGGGCCGTAGGTGTAGGAAATGAAACTTGAAGAAGGCGCTCGATGATAATGGTCGCCATTTCTGCCACAATCTCGGAGCACGTACTTTTTCCCATTCCAAATTCGCGTGCTAGAGATCCAAACGAATATCCGTGACCAATGTAGCGCAAAAATATGACGAGACGATGGCGTGAAGAGATAGGAAACACATGATTCGTCCCTCGCAAAAGATCCGCATGAATGGCCGAAAGAAGTGAATCAAACTCAGCTTTCGCGATTCGGATGTAGGAAGGCAAAGAATCTGGAGCCGTGGCATAGTAGTGATCAAAAAGTCGAAAGCGGTCGTCCCCAAGTGATAGATGAGCAGGGTTCATGTAAAGGCGGCTGTAAGAGAAGAGAAGAAATGCAAGTCGCTGCTGTCTCAGGCGACGTCGGTTAGCAGCAGCCATTCTAGGACGGCAAGCTTAGAACACTGCGCGGAAACAAGATCAAGAAGTCGCACGGGGACCGTGTAGCCCCTTTCAGAACGATAACGGGCAATAAAGAAGACGACGTTTGAAAGAGAAGAAAAGAACATCAAAGATCGGCGAGCAGCAGAAAGAGGGGAAAAACTCAAAGGAGTGAAGCAAGTTCTTCCTGCGCCTCGAGCAGGGCCTTCTGAAGCTTCGTCTGCGTTGTAGCAGCAAGGCGAGGGCTCGTCTTGTTCAGCACACGAAGTGACGAGGCGACGTGCGTTCCAAAGCTGTCCCAATCGTCAATCTTCTCATTGAGATCCTCCTTCAGCCATTTTTCAGCCAAAGCATTCAACGCGTTTTGTTTCCCTGCAACTCGTTGAAGAAATGAAATTGCTACCAACCAATTTTTCGCTTTGGCTTGTCCACATTCCAGATCGAATCCTCTGAGAGTGAGGCTGTAGGAGGCGTAGAAGGGCCGGCGTCGGACGCCGAAGAAGTAGACGAGGGGCGCAAGAGCTGCTCAGTCTGAAGCTTGCGCTTCTGAGCCACGGCCAACGACGATGTGCGAGACGGCGTGAACGTCAGCGTGCTAATTCGTTCTCTAAAACAAGATTACAAGAAAAGCCGCCGACAACTCACGTATTTGATGAAGTTTTTGCTCGAAGGAAGAGCATTGACGCGAAGTGCGGCCAGCTTTCGGGCTCTTCACCCGCCGCCAGACCAGTGGAGTTCTTCCTTCGGCGCTCTATGCGAGCGAAAGAATCTTTCAAGTTCTTCCACGTGCTCTGAACGGACTCGCCTACAAGAACAAAGCATTGCTGAAAAGTCGAACGACTTACCGTTGACCGTCGTTCCGAAGGCCTCGTTGAGAGTCCTCGCCACACCGACCCACATCGCTGGCTTCGACTTAGCGTTCTTGTAGCCGGGATCCTCAGGATCCCACAGAGCGGGCTTCTCGCGCACAGCATCGATTAACGTCTCTTTGAAATCTAAACGAATGTTTCAAAAGGGAGCAAACAACAAACAGTTATCTTCGGGCTCGCCACCCGATGGCGGCTTCGGTCCATTGCGATCCTCGACCACGACTTGAACTCGATCGCCTTCAATCTCCATAGCGCTTGATGACCTGAAATGGTTGAATATGAACAACAAAGAAGCGCAAACTTCGAAGAAGGCGATTGATCGTTCTTCAGTCGAGCAAATGTTGAAGAGACTGAACAAAATTGAAGTCGAAGAAGAAAAGAAGCGACAAACCTTTTTGAAGTCTTTTGTTTCACTGCTTGTCGGCGACTTCCCTCTCAGTGCCCGCGTAAAGTGACGGTTTCCCGTCTGAAAGCAATGCGTTTGCAAAAAAAGCAACAGAAAGCGGGCAATCACTACGATGCTAGTCATGAAAACGGAGAACGCAAGTCGAAATCCTCGAAATCGCTCTTCTACGACAAATAATCTAGTGGTTTCAGGCGCGTGGGACATGGAATCCAGCGCGCTGGTTCTCTAAATACGTTCTAATGGATGCAGAAACAGACTTGAGCAGAGAAAAATTATATAAATACGCGAAAGAACAATGGAAAGAGCAGCGCGACCGAGACCGCGACCGCGACACGATTCGATGGATCAAACCGTGTCGCGCGCGCGGTCGCGGTCGCGCGTCGCTGTCGCGCGTCGCGGTCGCGCGTCGCGGTCGCGCGCCGCGCGTCGCGCAACTATGAACACCCAAATTACGCGCGACCGCGACGCGCGACGCGCGACGTCGCGCGCGACCCATTTTGAACGGGTCGCGCGCGCGGTCGCGCAACTCTGAACGGGGCTTAACCATTTTTGATCTGCACTTGCAACATCGGCTTCTTTCTGCCATAAAGAGCGAAATACCCCTTCTGCATCTTCTAGAAACCTCTCATCGTAATGACCCCCTTCTGCTTTTCCGGGACCCCTGATGGAGGACCCCTTCTGCCTTTTCAAGTCTGACCGACCCCGGTTTAACCACTGTTTAGAGAACTTCATGGATAAGTTGAACGGCTTTCAGGCTTGCCGTGTCGACTTCGGCCGCGCCTGCCGATGGCTGTGAGAAACGCTTCAAGGAAGAAATAGAAGACGAAGGCGAGGCCGAGAACGCCATCGAATTCTTTTTGTTAGTTGGATTCAGCTACACCAACGTTGCAGTGACGACAACTGTGGCAAAGAACCGGTCGTGCTGGAAGCTCACTTGGCGAACGGAGAGTGGCAGGACGGAAAGGACGAGCACGACGATGGCTTCAAATTCGATCGCAAGACTACGGTGGTGAGAATGCAGTGCCTCTAACACACTGAGATCTTCACAGGAATAGAAAAACCAATAAAACCGTCTGTCTATGTTGCACGCAATTGGTTGCTAATCTTGAAGAAAAATTTGTTTCAGAAAAAGATAATCGTCCACCATCCGTACCACTGCCTGGTGAAGCACGGCGACTACCTTGACAACATCGAGGAGGTCTACACCCAGGGTGTCCACAAGCCCATCGTAGTCGAGTTCGTTTAAAAAATTGATAATTAATGGAACGCAGTAAATTTGTTCAAATGGCGCTTAATAAAGCTATTTCAGCAAAGGCGACCCCTATCCCAAAGACGAAGAGCACGAACACCACTGGTTTCTGCTAGTGATGTGCAAAAATATGGGAGACTACGCTGAGCACTACACGTCTACCAACTGCCTGAAGAAGTGTGACATCGACGACAAGAAAGACACACTCTTCGCGTTCGTCAAGACCGGGTAAGAGCGCCATGGCTTCCAAAAATGGCTCTTAAAGAACGCCCAATGGCGAGGATTGTCACAAGGTCAAAGTCGGAGAATACGATTACTCGGCTTATCTGAGCATGGCGGACCAAGGAAAGAGGCAGTTCTTGGACTTGGTCGGCAACGGCGAGGAAGTAAGACCGGTCTAACGGAATCGATACGCAGTGATGTCAGAAGCCGAGATTCTTCTACGTGACCCCTTCGAAAGATGTCGCCTGTCGTGTCGAGACCGCAAACCCGATCGCCACGACGACCGCAAAGCCTCCAGATACGCCCGCGCCTAAGCCGAATCCCCCGGCCCCCACACTGGCTCCCATAAAGGCTCCCACAAAGGCTCCCACGAAGAAGCAGGGTGGAAAGAAGTTCAAACGCGGAACGGAAGAAGCCGTTGGCAAGCGAGTCTTCGTGATGCGCGGCGGCTGTCAGTACTTCGACGGCATAGAGTGCGTACACATTCACAATGTGTCATGATTGGACGCCTTTCAGTTTCGATCACGTGCTGGTCAAGTGCGACGCGCCTGCCAAGATGATCCAGCCCCTGAACCCCTGCAATGACGACGACCATCTGGGCAAGATCATGAGTCCGCGAGCCACCTTCTACGAGTTTGTGACTGAAATATCAGCAAGCCGAAATCATTTAGCGTCCCGGGATGCTCTGGACGCGAGATTCTCAGCGTGGACAGCGATCAAGTCGAGAACGCCTTTGAGCATGACATCGTTCGCAAACTTTCCAGAACCGCGAATTGTTGAGTTTCAGGACTCGGTGTACGTGAACGGGCACTTCACCTGCTTGCTCGAGAACGCGCGTCAGACCATCGGCGAGTTCATCCCCAAGAGCCTCACGCGCCCGCCCTTCTATTCGAAGTTTGTCCATTTGGAGATGAAATGCTTCTGATAATCAGGGTCGGCCTCAAGAAGATCACCTGCAAGCAGAGCCCCGGCAAGCACCACCCGGATCAATGCATCGAGCGTAACTGCTACGAAGATTTCGGAAAAATGGATGCTAACACCATCGCCGCCATCTTCTACGACGATAAAGACTGCCTGCCCGACATCGAAATCAAGAAGGATGGCATAGAGCTCTTCGATTTCGAGGTTAGCTTTACAAAGCAAATAAGGATTATCTCTTAGAAAAAAGCACAACCGAAGCTCTGGGTGCGTAACGGCTCTCTCTGTCACTTCTGGAAGAAGAAGGGTGTTCACTTTGCGGAGCAGAGGTTCACCGTCAATCCTGGCTGCCTCAACTTGAAGCTCATCGACGCGTAAGATTTTTTTTGGCTTTGTTGTTAGAGAAAGTTTCTCAAAATTTTAACAACAAAATCGGTACAACCAATACTGAGTGTGTTTAGCGATGGAATCTGGATAGAATGCGGCGCTGCGAACAAAAAACCCACGCTAGATCTGCATAAAGGCAGTTGTGAGACGGAAGGCAACAAGACCGAGGTCGCCCTCACCGCCTACCAGTAAGGAATCAAAAAATCTTTCGCAGTGTAGCAAAAGAAAACTATAGAATTATTCGCCTTTTTACAGCGAACTACCTGCTAATATAATTCTGAGCTGAAATCGCATTCAGTGATGACCTATGCCTGTTCGAACACAAGACTGAGGATCCGGACCAAAGTCCGCCTTATAAGCTCGACGACTTCGTGGGTGACCAGGACGACAATGACGATGACAACGACTACAAAGACAAGCACCTAGACCTCAACCACGATCCTGAGGTTTCTTTTCACACAATTCATTGAAACATCCCAGTATAATGTATTGGTGCACGAGGGTGCCAGCTGCACGCTCAGCAACACCAACAAAAAATTTGTCGAAATCATCGCCGCCACCCACTTCAACGTGCCGTAAGAAGCTTTCTTTCTGCGAGAGACAGTGAAACTCCAGAAAGGGAGAGTATGCAACGATCTGCGTGAAGATCGGTGTCAAACTGGACAAAGAGGACGGAGACGGATTCGTCTTTGGAGACTTCCACCGGCTCGACGGCGGCCTTCGGGCCATTGGACGGCTCAAGGAGACCGACATGGACAAAGGAGACGTCTTCACGTTCATGGTTTTTCTTTTTCGACCTTCTGATAAAGTGCAACCAGCACGAAAACCTCAAGGACCAAACTGACGATGATCTGTTCTTCGTCTGGGTGAGGGAGGAGCACGCCTGCAAGCTGAAGAAAGAGGGCGGCAGCGGTCCGACTTACAACATCCACGAAGGCGTTAACCACATCGATCTGGATGCTGAAGGGTTCGTGTATTTGGCAGACAAGTCGACATTTTTACAGAAAGACCAAGTACTATGTGAGGTGCTTCCACGAATGGGAGTTCCGTGCGAATGAGCAGGCGCAGGTTTCTTCTGCCGTTCCTCCCACTTTATGTTGACTTTCAGAAGCCGACGCCGCCGGTGCCGCCGAAGCCCCCCGTATCCCCCAGCGGACCCGCCGGACCTGTTTCGCCGGGAGGAAGTCCCTCAGGTAAGAGAAGAAGCCGGCGGTTTCTTCCCAATGAAGAAGAGAAGCAACATCAAGAAGAAGCCCGGAGTGGGAACCTTCTGCCTGCGACATTGCTGAATGCGCCTTTTGGGCATTTGGCATTGTGCATGCAAAAGGTCCTCACTCTTGGGTGCAGCACGTCAACATCTTCAAAGACTTGGACGACACGGGAAGTTTATTTCAACTTCGTCTACTCAAAATTGTCAGCAAGGATGCTCGAAGCCCAGGAGAACGGACGTGGACGTGGTGGCGGCACTTCATTCCCACTTCCCTTCGAATAAAAGTTGATAGAAAACTAGCGCGATCAGAAAGAAGAAACGAAATCATTGGAGAGGGAGTAGTAAGAAGGGAGAAACTGTTTCTTGAGAAGGCTTCCAGCAAGAGAAACTTTAGGATATTTCGATCAGCAACCAAAACACTGGGAGAGAATGAGACGAGAAACGGCCCTTTTCGTCCGAAACAACTAAAGATTTTGAAAGTGTTTCTCATAGGGTTGGGCTTATTGACAGCGTCGAGTATTTATTGACAGCCGGAAGGTTTGAGAGTGTACCCTTTTTGCACCCTCCTTCGCGCTAAACTTACGGAATACACATGTTTTCGGATGTATTGCATGCTCTAAAAACCGGCAGCGCCAAAGTTTCAGTTTTCAAACTCTCCTGAACATTCCGGCTGTCAATAAATGCTCGACGCTGTCAATAAGCCCAACCCTAGCTCCAGACACTCCACGTGTTCAAGGGCTGACTCAATGATAACGTGTCCTTTGCCCGTCCACTTATATTTCGCCACGTGGTTTTGGTATTCGTCCCAACGATGCCCTCTTGTTCCTCTCGTGAAACCAAGGAAATGCTTCCAAAACTTCCAGATTCTAAATGTTCTAAAACGTCCAGTGAAATGAAACGTTGGCTGCTCTTACCCTGTACACAGACGTGAGCTGGGTTTTGTCCCTGGAAAGTTTTGCGAGGGGGTATGGACAGCCTTAGCGAGGGGGTCAAGAAAAACTACCGTAATCCGGGTCAAATTTCAAGTTTGGCGGGAACTTTTTGAAGCGGAAAGATGCGGAGAGCGATTCTGTGAGTGGGTTGTGACCAAATCAGCTGAAAATTGGTGCAAAGGTAGATTCGTTAGCAAGCTACATGACAGTGAAAACGAGAATTTTTTTCATCCAGTTCCAAGAAGTAAATGA
>JAQIXL010003258.1:0-10791 GCA_034700245.1 Poikilolaimus oxycercus
CACAAACTACGCCACAGACTACACCATATGTTCGCCCAGTGTCGCACCGCCCGACAATGGAAAAATATTTATCTTTTTACACCTCCCCCACCCCTTCAGGTCTTTTTTGAAGAAGAAGGAAGAGGAAGGGGGAAAGGCCTAGAGCAGTGTCTCTTGCGTGTTGACCACAAGTGCAATCGTCAATGACGGCTCCGATTCGGAGGAGGCGAGAATGGTGTGCCGCTCGAAGCGACTGCAACGCGGCACCTCGAGGACATGCGAGGGACCAGCGAGCACACTTGACGGTCGTTCTTCGATAAACGAAGCTGCGTGCTGGTCGCATCGCCTGCCCGTTGCTGTGTGCGACGAGGGAATGGAGGGGAATTCTGATAAACTTGGTTTAGTCACGGTTTACACCCACCACTGCAACCAATTGGCATCGAAATGTCCAGCAACAGCCACTCGTAGCCGATCCAGTTCAACGCCGCGTTCACATGAGGGATGAGATGAACGCCGACGCTCAACATCTCCGCATAGTGGGACCATGTTTGGAGATCCTGAAATATGAGAGGGATCTTTGAAATGTGCAAATTTGTGGCGGCATTAATGATGCAGAATACAACCACGCACAATAAGCGCCCTCTTTCAGACATTTCAAACACCTGCCTTGATGAGCTGAATTCCAATGATGTCATAGACTGAAGAGAGGAGCACACACGTCCAGTAAGTGTGCCATGTGCTGGCATAAAAAGCTATCAACGCTAGCAGATGTTGCGAGACGTGTCGTTCGGTGCACGAATCGCGTTGCCTAAAAAGTTCTCGTCTTTCATCGGAAATTCGGCGCACCGAAAAACCCAAAGTGTTCGCAACGTCAAGAAAAACGCAATTAGTAGAGGAATCAAGAAGCCGAATAAAAAGGTGTAGCCGGTGTACCTGTAAATTGAGAGATTTGAAGAACTCGTCTAGCTCACCAAAGAAGCAAGTTGTCCGACATGCCATCGATGCAGATATCCGTGAATATTATATAGCGATGAGTGGGAAGGATCTCGTCGTAGAGCACCTTTCGTTCTGCTATCGAAAACACCTGAAGGTTTCGCTCAAAGTTGCAAAAGAAATGCCGTGGTTACTGACGATTATCGGTGAAATGAGAAGACAACCGAGAACGACTGCTACTATTAGAGCTACTTTGCCGAAGAGATCTTCAGGTGGAATGGCCAAGGAGAAACGAGGACTCAGTTTCCTCGGCTCTCTCGGCAATGGAGAGACTGGTCGCAGAGTTAGCATGGTCTGTTCTGGCAATGTCCGTCTTCGCTTCTCCAGCTGAATTCGCCGTCGCGAATCTCGAAAGAAACTAATGGCCATTGAACAATACTGAAAACTTCATTTCAGACATTTTATAAAGCTTACGAGGAGAGGCAAGGCCAGCTTGCTCAATGCTTCGGCGACTTGCTGAGCCTTGCACATTGTATGGCTGAATGGCCAAGCACCCGTGATCAGCTGAACCATGCCTATTTCTCGTTTTCGCTTTTCCTTCACGGTCAAACCTGGTCCAAG
The DNA here is from genome assembly GCA_034700245.1 of Poikilolaimus oxycercus. Lineage (NCBI taxonomy): Eukaryota > Metazoa > Nematoda > Chromadorea > Rhabditida > Rhabditidae > Poikilolaimus > Poikilolaimus oxycercus. Next base: position 1,534 of record JAQIXL010003258.1, read on the forward strand.
GCTAAGGAGCGTGAAGACGTCGGCCAACATAAAGCCTGCCACATGAAGACACACGACGTTGGCATAGCTTGAATTCGGCTGTTGATGGGAGATAAACATGTGGGAATGGCAAGCAAAATGACACCTGTACTTTCCTCGTCGTAAAGAAGCCGGTCACCGCCGAGCAAATGCCGCCCGCGCCCACGACAAACAGCGCCAGGTTGCAGGCACAAATCACAGCCATCGAGTTACTTAGCTCGGGTATTGAGGGCTTTCGGACTTCTAGAAGATCTTGAAAGATGAAAGGCAAGCTTGCCTAAAGGAAGTCGTCCCAGGGTGTCGTTATAGTCCATGGGGTAGTCAGCGGACGACTCCTCATCAGAGAAGTCCGCCATCGAAGTGAGGGTCGCAATGAAGAGTCAGCCTCACCTCACGAATGAAAAGCCGTAATTGTCTTCTCGATGTGCGATATTCGACGCGGAACCTTCTGAAAATTGCAAAGTGAGAGCGAGAGGGAAGAAGAAAATGATAGGTGTTTTAGAGTCTGAATAGCTTTAATGCGTTTTTCTTCAACGAAGAAAGCAACGATGAACATTGGTGTGTGAGATCAAAAGTAAAACTTTGTAGCCTTGAGAGAGGAAGAAGGCGTGAAAGCCTGGCATTCGTTGAGTGGAAAACAAATGCAAGAAAACATCAAGATAGATTTCTTTGAAATCTTTCAATTCATGGCGCGAATCTCATTTTTGAAAAAGTTGTAAAAATTCATCGAAATTAGCAAAGCCAACGGGGAGTCAATAGGACGGCCGCGCTGTGGTTGGTGGAAGTACTGCGACGCCGCGCTTTCAATGCGTCTTGACGTCGCAGCGAGAGAGAGGAGGACAGGTGAATTTGTGAAATTGAAGGTTAGCAATAGAGACGGGTGAGACAAGTCCTTTCGCCTCCTCCTCGCAGCCACCACCGCCGCCGCCGCCGCAACGGTTGCCCTTCGGTCGTTTAGCCGTGAAATTAGTACTCAGCCTCAAGCAAATACAAGTCTAGAAATATTTCAGGCTCTGGTGCAAAAAGCAGTATGTTTTCTTGGCACGCATGCATAGAATGAACCGAAGAACGAAAAGAGGTCCATTGAAGGGATTTGAATCCTGACAAAATGTGGTCCAGCTGCTGTCCTTGAGCCAATTCTTGTAATGACGTCAACAAGGAATTCGTGCGGCTTGGCCTAGGAACACGGGGATGCTGTTTTGATGTTCTGTTGCACCGTGCAATTTCCCTATTCACTTTAAATCGTCCTTCAAGTACTTGAGGCTCAACGAGGAGAAAATCTCTGTGTCAGAAAACCCGAAGCCCATATTTTGGAACGTCTTTTTCTCCTCAAACTGAATCTTCTCTCCACCTCCCTGACCATGGTCAGTCAGTCGCCCGGGGGTTCCAATTGTTCAAGTCGCCAAGGTGGCTGTGGCGACTTTATCGGATTCTAGCCCCCCGACTTGCAGTGTCTCGCGCCGGTTCCAGGATTACGCACCACGTCTCAGCACCGCATCCGAGGCGTGACAGGATGCTCGTCGAGGTGGAGGAAGAGGAGGTGGAAGAGGTGGAGGGCCAAGCCAGTCTGACTCCCATTCTGAGTCACCAAGGTGGATTGCCTGAGGGCGACATCGTTACGTCACACCTGAATCACCTTTCTTCAGGGCTCTTGAAGATCTCGTTGAGAGCGAAATCGTCAACGAAAACGACCCCGAAACAGGGTCCCGGGGGTTGTTTTAGCCCCGGCGTAAAGCCCACCTAAAGAGACCTCGAAGACCATTTGAGAAGAAGGTGATGGCAAGACGTGGACATCAACGCCGTCGAAGAACCACGAACCTGTTTGAGTCCCACGCCAGGCGACCGCCCTTCCTCCCCAAGCAAAAAGACGAAGGGCAGAGGATCTTCCCCCACTCGCCCAAAAGCTACCTGTCTAGCCATATAAGGCGGCGGTGCCAGGCTTTCACTTGTTCCATTCGGAAACTTCAGTGGAGCGATGAGTTCGTTGGTCCTATTTGCGACGCTCGTCGCAGCGGCTGAAGCCAGCTTCGGAGGATGCGGTTGTGGCATGGCGATGCCACCGCCGTGTCCACCTCCTCCACCACCTCTCTGTGCGGCGATGCCTCCCCCTTGTCCACCGCCTCCAATTTGTCCGCCGCAGTATTGTCCTCCACCTCCGAGTAAGTTGCATTTTGAGAAAGTCGAGACAGAACTACTGTTTGGAGAAGGCGAAAATTTATAAAAAGGTCATTTCGATCACAGCTTCTCTTGTCTTCACTGTCTAAATAGATCTTTAATATCTTTTGACCATGCCTGGAGTCAATAATTTTACCAACGATTCGAGGATTTGTTGTTTTTAGTGTGTCCTCCTCCAATGCCACCTCCTCCAATGCCCATTTGCCCTCCACCGCCACCACCGGTAGGTTTTCTCGAACTTTTTACCAGACACAAAAAGAGAAGGTCGAGATCATTGAGCACGAGCCTTGCAGGTGTATCAACCCCCGCCGTGCGGAGGCGGCGGGTGCGGAGGTGGCTGCGGTCGAGGAGGCGGCTGCGGTGGCGGCGGGGGATGCGGTGGCGGAGGCGGTGGCTACGTCAGCGCTCCAAGGGTTCGTGTGACCTTCTACTTTTTCTTAAATCTTGTTTCTCTTTCAAGTTGATGGGCTATGGAATGGGGTATTCGGGCGGGCCGCCGATGTATCCTCCTTATGTGAGTAGAACCTCTTCGGCATGATTTCGTCGGCACTTTTTGGAATGTGAGCAAAACGCATGGCAGAGTCTTCCCCTCGTGTAATGTACATGTGACCCCTGAATGCGTGACTTCCTTCCCGTTCTGCTAGTTGATTAGAGCAAAGAAGACCTTTCTTGTTTCAGTACGTCCAACCGTATAACGACTGTTGCTGCCAGTGTGGATCACCTTGTCGCTTTAAGGTTTGTCTTCTAGCTTTTCGTGCTTTTAGCCCCTTGAGCATGTGACCTTCCCCTTCTCTCACATGCTTCACCTTCGCCCCCCACAACACCACCACCAAAACAGACTCCGCGGATGGACTTGAAGGCGAAATTCTTTAGGCTCGTCGACGTCTGCATGGATCGCGTATCTTTGGTGCGGAGCAGTTCCAACTCCAGGAAGACCCAACTTGCAACTCTGACAAGCTGAAGATCATTCTTGAAGACGTAAGGTTTCGACTTTTTCATTTTCTCTTTGGTGTTGATCAAGTATCGTGATTGATTGCCGTCTCCTGTGAACAGTCTTGTGACCGACGTTCACTTTCTTCTTCTGCACCACAAGGACACCTTCTAAATTCTTCGACTTTGCAGAATATGACGTCGGACCCGTCGATTTCGAAGCGATCTGTCCAGAAGGCGGCCGAAGAGAAGCTCTTCGGCAAGGTGAACGTGATCTGCGCGAAGGGAGACTTCTCTTACGTCGCCTACACCGAGACTTATTGTCAACACTCGAATGACCATATCACTTGCTATGCCTTCAAGCCCACGGCCTAAGGTATTTCGAGAGAGTTAAGTGTTGACTGTAAATAAGTTCCTCTCACTGCCACTTGTTGATGATCTTCTACCCTGAGATTCTCGTCGTATTTGTTGTTTTCTCCTGTCTCTTCGAAGTGGAATAAATCGATGAATGACGCTTTGGTCTTTGAACGAAGGATGAAAGTTCGTGCTAAGGGGGAAGGAACGATCCAGCTTTTCCCTTCAGGGAGCTCCCTGGGAAAAGGCGCCCCTCTTCGCAACACGACATGACAGATTGCTTGCCGAATGTTTTGCGATCGTTTTTGCCGATCTTCACGTTTCAAGGGGGATAGCCGCCATGCTGACTTGGAGAGTCGAAAAGCGAAGAGCTCTTGTAGTTGCAAGTTTCGGCATCAAGTAGCAATTTTCTCTACCTTGAGAGCTAAGAGATTCTTCAACTGCACTCTTGGACTTTCGGAACTTCACGTCCACTAAAGCCGACGCGGGGCGTCTTGCAGAAACCAGCTTTTGCCCTTTCGAAGCGACTTCATATGTTTATCGCATCATCAAGAGAGAAACAAGCGCACGCATTTTTAGAACTCGTTCAAAGTCCCTTAGAACCGCCAACTGTCGATCTTTCCGTTCTTCTCCAGCGCCGACTCTTTCTTCGGGTCATCAAAAGCTTCAGTGGTCCAGTCGTCGGCCTTCACGTAGAAGGAGGTCGCGTTAACTGGCTGCAAGGCAAGTTTGGGTTCGGTTCCCCCGAGGAGAGAGAAAAGGAGTCACCTCAACTGGCTTGTTGCTCAGCAGGGAATCGTTCACGAAGCGACCGACGAGAATCTTCTCGATCTGGATTTGACTATTGCACAAATATTTTGAAAGTAAAAACCTTGAGGAAGGGAATCTCGAACATACAGCTCCAAACAAAGGCGAAGAGGAACGAGAACACTGTGATGGGAATCAGATACGCCACGTACTGTAAAAGTTGCCTAAGTCAAAGGCATGCTCACGTCGTACAGAATACTGTCATAGTGCGGTGGCTGCTCGGGAAGATTAATGAAACCGATCAACACAATCATATGCGCAAGATAAGCACAGTAAGTCAGGCGGCCAAGTGGAGCCCAGATGGGCAGCTCCATGAAGTTTTTGATGAAGCCAGCCCAGTTGTACTGAACGGCGAGAACTAGCCACGCAAGACTCAGCGACCAGCCGAGACGGGCGAAACCGTAGTAGGTGCCCTGAATGGCATCGTAAACATTAAAATTGGCGTACTCGGACAAATTTAGACAAATTTTTTCCGTTGAAGTAGGTATGCAAGCCGAGCAAGGCTGTAAGGGCCATCGAAATGGCTAGGACCCACATGGTGATGATGAAAATCTGAAACTCTGATAGGCTCTTGATCACAAACCCAGTTTCGCTTGAAGGTCCTCGACCTTGTCTTGTGCATGAAGTAGCCGGTAATAATTCCAACGAGATAAGGCGAGAAGCGAACCCACGGCACCACGTAGGCCTTCTTGAAGAGGTTGAGAAACTGATCTGCTTGATCAGCACTAAACTTCGGTCAGACAAATGCTTCAACGCACGGATTTCCTTGAGAAAGATCGAAATGAGGAACGAGTCCGGCTGGTAGGTCATACTTGATGAAGACCCAGTAAGTGTACATGATGTTGAAGATGAAGAGACCAACAATGGCAATGGCTCCTTTAAAATAGCTAAAACGAAAAGAAGTCAAACCAGCGATCTTGGAGTAAAAGAGAGGAATGAGAACGATAGGCGCAAACCAATGTACTTGCATGTCGGCGGCGAGGTACCAAGCGATGCCGTAGCACTTCAATTCAGCCGTATCAACAAACAAGGATCATGCCTGATTGATAACATCAAAGTTGTTGATATACAGAAGGTTCTTCCACCACTTCGTGTTGCAAAGCTCTAAGACGTCACTGAAGTGCGATGCTTTGTCATAAACCAGAATGACCCTCACCTAAATCGGTTCACCAGTGGAACCGGCCCGTGAGCGATGTGCTTGGAGTACGCGATGACAAAGCAAATGAGCGCCATGTAAGGAGGCGTGAGTCTGTAAAGAGTTCTTAACCGATAAAAGAAAAACCTCAAATAACGATGGACGTAGAACATGATCCAAGTTCGTGGCTGTCTCATTCGCCATGGACTCTCGTCCATTTCTCTGCAAACGTAAAGAAGCAAGAAAAGTTGAAACTTATAGAAAAAATAGGCGAGGAGAAGACCGCTGATGAAGAAGAATGTGTCGACTGAGAATAAAGCATTGATGAAGACATCATTGAGGATGTGCGTCGGCAAGGTGCCCATCTTGATGATGTTGTCTGCAAGCCATGCTACAGTACAGTTGAAAGTGGTAATCTCTTTGAACTTCTTGTTGTTGTTGAGGTGATTTTTGAGTTGAGATCGAAGCAACACGACGACTTCGACCTTGTCAGATTATGAAACGATCGTACCGATGCCCACAACACCGAAAGAGAGGATGTGTCCCATGATGACCCAAGTGATTGAGAAGAAGCGCATGCAGTGGATTGATGCGATCTGGCCGGACTTCTGTTCGAGGCTCATGATCTCGGCACCATTCGTGTAGGCCGAGAAGGCAAGTAGCAGATTCAGGCCTGAAACTTCATTTCATCGAATTCGTACACCTCCAATGCCGTGATGCTCGCATGTCCCAGTTGAATCATAGAAAGCGTAGTCGACCACGGAAGCCAAAATGACAAGAAAGGCGACGATACCCATGATCGCTCTTCGAACCTTATTTTGATGAAAGACTCACGACCAAATCCAGAAGAACGTCGTCTTCTCGACGTGATTCGATCGGCAGTTCACTCCACAATATGACAGTTGCGGCTTTGAAGTGGGGCCGAAGATCTTCTCGATGTCATCAGCGCTGCATGTTTCGGGCATGCAGAGATTCATGAGACTCGGCGGCATCCCAGACAGGCACATGTTGTCGAGGGGCGAGAAGGTTGGCGAGCCAGTCGGCAGTCCAGCCGGTCGGCCAGTAGGGAAGCTCGGCGTCATTGTTCCTGCGGTCTCTTTGGTCGTCTGAGGACTAGTCGTTGTCGTCCTCAGCCTCGCGATTCGTTTCAAGTCGACAGGAAGGGAGTCGACATCCTGGAAATGTTAAAGCCATTAATTTTCATGAATGGAAAGCCCTTCCCCCCTCCCCTTAAGTGGGCTCCACTTCCGGTGGTGCTGCCTTGTTTTGACAAAACTACGAACGAACCGGTGTTTTTGTTCATTTGGGATTTTCTTCCAAACCAACACAAGGCCGGGCTGATAAAGACGAAAAGAAAAGGAACGTACCACGCCGAGGAAGGAGATTGGCGTGACGACTGAGATCTCACAGAACTGCGTCTTGTACGAAGGACGAAGGCGCGTCTTTACATGCATGCATTCGCCGAAGGATCCACGCCAATAATTATTGTAACGAAGGAGATCGGGTGGCGGCTTCCCGAATGAATCGAGCTCTGTGTGGTACTTTTCGAAAAGAAAACGACGTGCTTACGAAGACTGGCGAAGGTGAGCTCTCGAAGAAGCGAGACGTTGCAAGCAGGGTTCAAGCCCGCAGAGCAGGGCTGAGCAGCCGCCAAGTAGGCTCGCAGCGATGCACTCCAGAATGTCATGTCCTTCACAAACCCCGATGAAAGGAAGGAAGCAAACCGCTTACCTCTTGGCATGGTTTCGAAACAGTCGAATTCGCGTCGAAAGTGATATTCAAGAGGTTGGGAAAGGGCAACTGAAAAGAATTCATTGGGAGGAAGAAATGTTCACCGAGTCAACATCGAATTGAGCATTTGCAGTCTTGAGAAAAGCCAAGAAGAAAACCGTCGACTGCCAAAACATGACTTCGCGTGGTGGTCCTTGTTAGTTGAGGCTGTCGTCTTTATACTCAACTCATATCAGCTGTCGGATTGCGACTTGAGCTCTGTGTTGATTCTGTTTTTGGTCTGCTTCGTATGCTACGATGATCCAGGGACGCTATAAGCTTGCAGATTCTGCACTCTTTCATTTATGGTCGAAGTCACATTCCAGAAAGCGGCGTGGCACAACATCCGCAGCACTGCTAGCACCTTTGTTTAGACGAAGCTTTGTTTACCTTCTTGACGCATTTTCCCTTTCCGAAGCTCCGCGAAACAAATGATTCACCCGACGGGCGGCGCGCGCGTCTCCGTCGATGTGCCTGAGTGCCTCTTGATGCGTCGTCTCACGTGCCGAGTTTTCTTTCGTCTTCTTCAAGCTCTCATGAGATGAAACGTTTTTAGCATTCCCCCCACGGATGCCTACCTCGTGAAGACATTCCAGTTCTGACCCGAGGGCATGGGTCGAATTTCATATTGGCGAGCGTCGAGGAAGGTTCTCATCGCGGCCATCGTGATCCCGGTGTTTTGGAGCGAGTTCTTAGCACTCTGGATCGCGTCTTGGTCGTGGGAGACCCTGAAGACGTGAGTCTATTTGATGAAAATTTGAGTTGAAGAAATTAAGGCTCCCTCATTCACAGGATTCCATACGGGTCTTGCTGGTTTCGGATCCGCAGCTGATCGGGTATCAGAATGAGCCCTGGTTCATTGGACCGTTAGCGAGATGGGACTCGGACAGGTACGACTAGTCTTTCTGGCCCTTATGAATGAATTCAGGTACTTGAGAAGAGGATACGCTTACGCAGCCAGTGCTGCGCGTCCAGACTTTGTTGTCTTCCTCGGTGATCTTATAGACGAAGGCGTGACTGCTAGTAATGAGGAGTACAAAGACACCTTCGAACGTTTCACAACCATCTTCCCGTTTGAGAGGCATATTCAGGTCTTTAAAGTTTCAAGGTAATGATGTAGTTTCAGTACTTGATGATCTCGGGCGACAATGATGTTGGCGGAGAAGGCGAGCCGGTCTCCGAGAGCCTTATCACGCGGTTTCGAAAGCATTTTGTCGATCGCTTCAGTCGGGATGTCTTCCCAATCCTCAAAGACATTCGAATCGCTGAAGTTAGTCCGTCTTTATTCACTCAGAAGGAAAACTTTCAGTTGAACTCTTTTAATTTGGCCATCACGAACTTAACTGAAGGCTCGAGCAGTGGCGGCACGATCTTCCTCAGTCATGCACCGGTTATCCGAGACTATCGCAACGATATGCGAAAGGTCAGTTTTCGATTTTGTGATATTTGTAGGTCAATCTATTTCGGATCTTTGACTTTCTTGCAAAAACTCGCAACTATTTGCAGATCCGACAGACCGTCAATCCCGATTTGATTTTGTCCGCTCATGACCACACGGTGAGGCGGCACTTCTCGTTTTTTGAAAGGACAAACATTTGCAGGCCGAGTTGTTGATCCAAAAACGAGCTGACGACTCTTTTGAGCGATTCTCGTTGACCGGCAGGACAAAGCCGTTGAGGATCAGCATTTCAAAGGATGATCCGCTCATCGAGTTACAGTCACCGACGTGTAGTTATCGGTAAGGTTTTTTTTTTCGAATGGGGCAGAAGATTCTTTGTGGCTTTCTCGTGACTTCTTATCAGACCAGATAATGAAAATAATAACGAGGTCTTTCAGAATGGGAGTGCCTGACATGGCCTATGCCCTCTTGAGGATCGACCGTGATCCGAACTTGACAGGGCGTCTGAAGATTGAATACACATTGTTCTGGCTGCCTGGAAGGTAATTTACTCCTTCAACGACTTAAGAATGCAAATCTCTAAGTCTGGAAATGGGGCGGCCACTAGGATTTGAGCAAAATCGGACCCCCTCGCAGCAGAAAACGAACTAATAGGTTTTGTAGAGCTCAT
>JAQIXL010003259.1:0-10781 GCA_034700245.1 Poikilolaimus oxycercus
CAATAATCTTCAGCAAGCTCGTAATAACCTCATAATTATTACGAGCTCGCAATACCCGGTTTACTACGGCGGCAGATGAACGAAAGGACAAATCTTGTCGCAACTCACTGGGTAAAGTGTTACCGAGAACGGGCAACCCTCAGCTTTGAGGTTCAGCAAACCGGAAAGGCGAGAGACTAACGAGACCCTCGTTATGGTATTTGCCGTTTCCTCGACTTCAATTCAACATCAAGAAAAAAACGAGTCGAAGCTCGAGAAAACAAGTTCAGAGATCGTATCTGGGCTTCGGAGGAAGACGAGACGGAGACGACGTTGATGAATGTCTTGCACCTGACAAATGACAATTGAATGCGCAACAACGGTTGAAGGATGATTGAAATCTGAAGACGAGTCATCTCAAGTTCAAACGACGAAACAGCAAACTGGTGGGAAAAAGTCGGCGATGATGTGAGAACAAAAGCATGGACTTGTGGAAGCAGCTTGAAAGTCGCAGCGAAAAGCTGATATTGTATTGTATGACTTGAAATCCAATGACTATCAAGCACATCGCCACGACTGTCTGCCTCGTGCTGCAGTGCCTGCTTGGAGCTTGCGTTTGGCGGGCTGTTATGAATTTCTTCTTCATCTTGATGGCACCTGAATCTTCTCTCTTTCAGTCAAGAGCCCATCAACATTTCGAGCTTCAATCGTCGCGTAGATTCGGGAACCTTTGACTCGGAGTCTCTGACTCTCATTTCTAGAACTCGCATGCTAGATGAAAGCAGTCTCAATCGTATAAAATTGTCGCGAACAACAATGCTTACAATTAGTCGATGAGTACCCTAAAATCGTGCTGTGCCGGGAGTTCGACAGTTACGGGCAAATATATTTTTCGCGGTAACCTTTGGCTACTTTGTAGGAGGTTTGCAAGAATTGGACAAATCTAGAGAACAGCGTCTGGCGTGCTCTTCTTTCCCGCCCGGGAGCACTTTTTCGGTAAACATCAATCTTTCCCGCGGGAACACCTTTCCCGCCGGGAATGATTTTCGTTCCCAAAGCTTCCCGGACATTTGAGGTCGGGAAGGCCGTTCTCGGAAGGGTTTCTCTAGTTGTTTAGTCTCGTTTTCTTTCATGTTTTGCTGTCTAAATGACTCTCACGAGGTCCCGAGACCACCACAGATACGCTCAAGCATCTGCAAAGCCCTCGTGGCGAGAAAGCTTGCATTTTTTTACCAACTCGACTTTGGGGGTGTTGATACCTTAGCGTTTCCCTTTGGCAATGCCAATGATAAATAGAGACATTAACGAGGGACTGGATACTGTAGGACAAGCATCACTTAACTGTCAGTAGCTAACTGCCGAAGAATCTCTGCTTCAACGTTTGTGCTAGTGGTGGTTTGAAGGCGATTATACGGGCTTTTCTTCTAATTATACAGAATTGTCCGAAAACCTGCCGCGTCTCGCCTTGACCTTACCTTACATCAAGGAGCACAATCGTTGGCGAACAAGTAAATAGCATGCAACAGCTGCAAGAGGGACGTTGCATGGCATTGCTTGTGATGAAGCGAAAGCCGTGCCCACGGACCGATGAATTTTGGCGAGCGAACAAGAAACGAATCTGTCTTGTAGAGAACAGTGAAACAAGGAGCAAAAAAAGATTGCCAAAGACTATGATAGTTCTCAAAAAGGCCGTGATTGCTCAAAACGTGTTGTATCCGACGGCTAAAATTTACTGCCGCAAGCCTTCCCAGCCCGGGAGCATTCCCACTGAGATCTTTCCGAAAAAAGAAAAGCTGCCTGAAGGGGGCCGGGGAAGAGGAGGCAGAAGTTGGATGGGCATGGAGAAGAGGAAGAACTTTCTAAGGAAACACTATGAGCAAGAAGTCAAGTCAAGATAGAGTTCAAAGGACGAAAAGGGATCCCTGATTCAAGATGAACCGGAAATCTAAAGGATAGTAAATGTGCCTAAAGGGGGGTCTGGGGGCGAAGCCCCCAGCCAGCCGCAAGGGGCGCGGCTGGTTATATTGTACTTATAAGCGGTGGATGACTGAATGAAAGATGGAGAAAAAGTTCGATTGGGTAATGCGTAAAACCCGAGCCTGCGATTGTCTCAGCGAACCGATTTCTGTAACACGCACAAACAGAAACATCAAGGCGCCGGCAAAAACAATAATCTGCTTGTTTCTATGGCTAATAGCTGCACATCAAGCCACCGATAAACTCTTCGCAATTAGGCGTGCACTGAATTAACCGTGTAAAATAAATCGAGTAAAACGGTGTCGTGACGGTTTGAAGACCATTCAAGCTATCAATATACTGTCAATAGTCAGTTGAACGTGGGCAACCGCAGTTTCTGTTTCTTCTTTCTCAATTGTGGCCATCGATCTGACAAGGTGCTCGTCAACATTTTTCTCTTTACTCACAATTCGCGTTGCTCTGGGATCCTTGGCTCGCATCCCTCTTTCTCCTACTTTTACAACTTCGCCCGCTCTCACGCCATACCAGAGTAGACTTTAGGCCATTGAAGTTGCGGTGAACAATCTCGTAAAGGTCCACTTCAACCAGTAAAGGCACAACACTAGTTCCAGCCGCACCTCGCCGGTTAAATTGGTACCGAGAACGGACAATCTTCAACTTTGAGGTTCAACAAGCCGGAATGACGAGAGACTAACGAGAATCCTCGTTATTGTATAATTATCTGCCATGAATTCATCCACTTCAACTTCGAGATGACAAGCAAGTTGAAGCGCGAATAGAAATGCAGAGAGATGCACCCACTACCAAGAGGGTGCCGAGACATGTCTAGGCTTTCTAGTGAATGAAGAAGAACAGAAGAGAAGAAACATCATTGAATGCCTTGCTTATATTTATCATGCAAAAGAATATCGTCGCGAGAAGAGACCCGGAATTGCCTCCAAGACTTACAATATTTGCCATGAAAAGTTCACGAGACGAAACAGCAAGTCACCTGGCAGGAAGAAGTGTGCGATGATTGATCGCAAGACAAAAACATGCACAAGACCGCTTTGCATACGCATTATTTACAATACTAGCTGTTTCGGCGACAACAAGGAACTCAATGGAGATAGAAACGTCAAGAAAATACAACAACCATCGTGTGAAACAGAGATTCGTCTGGGAATTTTGTTAAATGCCGGCATCTCGGCCACGGCTTTCCTCTCGAAGTTCTTGCCGAGATTGTGGAGTTCATAGCCAAGTTTGCCGACACACGGCGAGTAGACGAGGAGCTTGCTAGTTTTGCACCCGGCAAGCATTTTCCTGAAAAATCTGAAAGAAATCGTCGCGTTCAGAAACGTCTGTTGCGGTCACATATCGATGAGCAATTCAAAGTTCTTCTGAATGTTCAAGTTGAAACCTCACTTTGAATGGCAAGCGAACTGATCTCGATGGGCAGCTTCGTTGCCACTTCCGTGCACGTGTACGCCTTGTACATGACAAATTCTGAAATGCAGGAAATCCTCGCAGTGGAATGGGAAGCAAGACCAACAAAAATTTTGAAATTGAAACGAGCAAATTGTGGTCTTTCGCACTTGGCTTTGTGCCAAGAGATTCGCACCGCGAAGTTCGTTCTTCTAACAGATGGAAACCGAAATTCTATGTGTCACAAAAGACAATATGATTTGACTGTATCGTGCAAACAAGTTCATGAACTTCAACGACGTCGACAAGCCCACACTAAATGTCAGCACTTGAAAAATTCATACACGCCAAATTGACCATTTTTGAAGTGCCAAGAACTGGTGGAATCTCCGCAAATCTTTCTTCCAACTAATATATATCTGTTGAAACGGCGAATCGCGTGCGATCTTCCAGCAGTCTTGATTACATCTGAGAGTTGTCTGCTCCGTTCTTCTATGCTTCACCTTTGTCCGACACACTTTTGAAGAACCTGTTATTTGAAATAAAACTCGGCATTTATAAGACGCATATTTCGTTCGGGGGGTTTCATATTTCGTTCGGGGGGTTTTTTTTTTTTGGGGGGACGACGAATACAAAAGGCTTCACGTTCTTAACGCAAGAACCAAAAAGTGGAAATAAACTATAGTATCCTTTCCGTGCTAGCGGCTACCATTTTCCCGACACGAATGGAGGAAAGACTGTTTGTGGCAATTGCCTTTACCCTTTAGGGAGAAGTGAAACCGCTAATTCTGGCTAGCGATTCCTAATCAGCGTCTTACTGGCCCAGAAATCTTACAAACGACGGACTCACACCGATTTACTAACGCCAGCTCCTCTCCCTGTCTATTCAGCGGTGTTTAAAACCGCCGATCGCAAATCAGAGCAAGAAAGTCAGCGCTACTATCTGACGGCAGATTTTAGTACCGACATCGGCGCAACTTTTAATGAAACCGCTTTCAGCGTTTGATTTAACTTCAACGGTGAAACCGTCAAACCCCAAGAAGCTCGTGATGATCTTGCAGACGGATGACGAAAACTGCAACTTTTCACTTGACGAGTCAAACTCTAAGCCGCATTGACGGCAACGAGGAAGTTCATTTTCAGCTTTCTTTTCCAACGGGATCAACAAGCTGCCAGTGAGTTTCAAGCACGCAACGATTCTGCAATTGTCACCTTCGAGACAGCAACGCGTACATAATCATTCAAGATTGAGGCAACCCTAGTACGAGGCCAGCTTTCACCACTCGGAGAGTGCAGCTTTTGGACAAAGAGAACAACAAAGTAGCCGCGAGTGCGCCAAGTAGCTCTTTTAGGGGACGTTGTCTCACTGCAAGAGACGGCAGGAGGGGACTCCTCAAGCATGAGAAGGCTGAATGAGGAGCAAGACAGAGAACAGCCGCTGGCAAGAAGTCGCACTGCATGCTGCTGCCGTGATTAGTCAGAAACTGAGTGAGAGGCATTTGACGGTTTTACTTGTTGGAAATATTGCGTGCTGAATAGCAGTTGCGATTCTTGGACCGTGATCCTCCACTTCAATTAAACTGTCCGAACTGTGGAGGAAGAGGAGACAGGGACGTTGTTGAATGACTTGCAAATGAAGATTGAATGAGCCACAATGTCGCGATGCGATTGTCCTGAAAGTATCGAAATGGGGAGTGTACAAAAGCTGAAACCATGCAGTTCACAGTTTTACAGGCGTAAGAAGTTCACAGGACAGCATGGCCCTCCAATGTTGGCCCCGACCGTTGCCCGAAACAACGCATCATCTTCGTTGATACGAAATCTCTGTGAATTTTGAATTCTCTCGACCTCTCTCTCTCCTGCTTTTCAACAACTGCTAAACTTCCAATGACGCGAAACTGTTTACCCCTGGCGCTTGACGGTTTTAAGCAGCTTAGAAATTTCGGCACCGGCCGCGTCTCACAATTTTCGAGCCCTAAATTGGTTTGTTTTCTGAGAAAAGCGTCAAGCATGCTCTTGTTGACTAATGAATTGACAGCCAGTTGACACTTTTGAGTTTCATTGAATTCTCTTTCTAGAGTTCTCGCACCAGATGAAAGCAGTAGAATTACGATCCATCTCTTTCTCTCGAATACTGAACAGTTTAGTCGAAAGTACGCCATCTATGGGATACGCAATTTTAGGGAAAGTTGTCCGGCTGTGAGAGATGCGCATGAAAGTATATGAATCGCCCAAAGCAGATATCATAGAACACATGTCGTAAGAATGCATGCTAGTGATTGACTCAGAACGTTTCAGAGCGAGATGAACAGTGAAGATCGGAAAGAGTTCGAAGTGAAATCTGGTTCATGACACAATCTGAAAGCTGGCGCTTAACGGTTTAGAGCGGTTCATAAATAACGCTCCGTTGATTTAGTGCAATACCCCTGAGATCGTAATACATCCATGTTGGAGCTGTATTATGAGTTCATGACTAACTTTTTCTTACAATTCCGCTCTCACTCCAGGCCAAGGCAGATTTGAGATCGAGAAGAATGAAGGGTAAAGGATCAGAATTCGCAATGAGTACGGGCGCGGCCACTTGTTGTCAGAAAGTCTTCCACGCTTAGCAATGAACGGATTTGAGACGACCTCGTGTGGGCTTCAGTGAAGAAAGAGGACGAGAGGACGTTGAATGACTTCCATCTTCCCAATGGAGGTGAAGCAATGAGATGCAGCTGAAAGGGCGACGGTGGTCCGTGGATGGTCGGGTTTGTGGCCGAAATTGTTATCATCCAATTTCTGTCGTTAGAAAGACTTTTCGTAGAACGTGTTTTTATTTTCTGTGAGCTGCCATGCCGAACTACACGGAGCCAGCCAGAGAGCAACGAAGTCCAGCCGTGAGTGCGCCAGTCGCTCTTTTAGGAGGAGTTGTCTGGCTGCCGAAAATGGAGGAAGGCAACTTTCCATCTTGGGAAGGCTGCAAGAACAGAATAGAGAATATACGCCGGGAAGAATTCGCAACGCATGCTGGCGTGACTTGTATCAGAAACTGATCAGAGGAACTTGACGGTTTCATGCGTTTGAAAAATTGCGCGCTGATTAGCGTTTGCAATCCTGGCTCGTCGGGGAAGCGGTTGAATTGAAATATTTAGACCGAAAACGAACGGAGACTACGCGTTGCACTACAGATAAGCCAGTCAGTCAACGGTTTTGATCCGTTTTGAAAAACAGATAACAAGTATGCGGATTACTGATTGCCATTCATCCTTCACATTTTTGAAGCAGAAGTATTTGCGCCGAAAACAGTTCAATTGATTGTAAGAAGTGGGTGAGCCGGCAGTTCGCGGTTGCTCTGGAAGTACTTGGCGTTGTTCAGTTTGTTGCTCATCAGTTGGTTGACGCGTCGCATACGATAAATAACAATACATTCCTTCAGTTCAGCTGCTCGTTACCACTTCGTTCTCCATCTTACGATACAATTAGTTCTATTGTAGAAATCTTGACTCACGCGCCCCTCTCAAATTAGTTAATGTACAATACAATTGGTAGAACTGGTAGCGAATAGCCGGTCCATTCACTTAAGATGCGGTGTTCAGTCAAAAGGATTTCCTTAGACGAAGTTGTCTGGCCTTGAGGGACGTGAGAAGACAAAACGTTTTAATCCGGAAAGGATTGCAAGTCGTACAAGTAGAGACGTGACGTGATTTGGAATTCGCAAGTACTTGACGCCATTTGCTGGTTTTGAGCACTCTAGAAACTCCGATGCCGGTTTCGCAAAAACAATCAGGAGTTGTGCGAGACGGGTTTTGCAGAGACTTGTTTAGTTCTCGAGAGCAATGACAAGTATGCTTTCTTTCCCAAATGGAAACAGAATGCTCATGTTTGCCTGCAGTCATTTCAGCTACCGGAAGAGATGCGGCCGCTGGGAATGATAATCCAACAATTTTTATCTGAAATCCGAATGACCCAGACCAAAATATTGGTAGTTCAGCGAGAAATACCAATGTTTTGTATTGGAAATGAAACTGCCGAAAGAGAAAAATATGAGCTATCTTCCAGCTACACAAAGGCTTCTCGTCCTCTCATCGATGGGGGACCTTCAAGGTCTCCCTCGAGACCCGCACTTGAACAGACACGAGATGACTCAAGAAAGGAGGGAAGAAGAAAGAGGAAAAAGATCGACCCGGTTTTCTCGCGAGAAAATAAGAATCGCTCATGAGAACCCACATCGAAAGGGGTCTTTAGCTCTTCTAGAAAGAGTTGGAGATGGCAGCACTTTCATCTTGAGACGGATGCAAGAAGAGCAGAACGAAGAACAGGCGCCGGGAGGAAATCGTATTTAACGAATGCGAGCACAATGACTCGTTGGTAGAAACGTTTTTCCCTCTAGACACTTGACGGTTTTAAGAAGGTTGAAAATTGCAGTCCACTTTCTCTTTTCAGTAAATTCAGAGCAAGGTTTGGAAAGCTGTTTGAAACGCGGAGTTTCGAGGGAAATAGTTTATAAATATGTCCACTGAAAGGATTGTCACTTGACGGTTTGTGGGTTGCAATGAAATGAAGTTGAGGACCCTACAAGCATTCGAAGGAATGCGTGCATGTATTGTACAAAGCAAAGCGCATCCATTCTAAATCAGCGTCAGTTCACGTTTGTTCATGAGCCAGAAATTGAGTAGGAGGTTTAGATTACTGTTTCAATGGCGGCGACACATGAAAATCACGATAGGCGATCTCAAGCACTAGGAACTTCACAAATGTGGAACACGCGCTATGCTAGAATTTGACGGTTTTGGGTAGTCTTAAAATTCCAGCATCGACTTCTCATAATAGTTTTGCCGCTCTGTCTTCGGGTTGCAGAAATTAGTTTAGTTCTCAAGGACAACGTCAAGTGTGTCGTTCTCAACTGAGGCGACAGCTAATTCACAGGCTTCAGTTGAATTAAGAAGAAGCTGATGAAGGCAGGAATGTTTCTCGCGTTCAAACATTCTTTTAGCAACAGGAAAAATGTAGACAGTTAAGTGAAAGAGACGCATTCGCTGACAATCGCGTTATTAAATCCCTCCCAGGAAAGGTTTCGAGTTGAAACTGTCGACATTGGTGAGCAGTTTCCCAGCAACACAGAAAGGCTTCTCATCTTGTCATCGAGGACCTTCAAGGTCATCGATGACGTTTTACAGGACACGGGCGAGATTGGAACGTGTAGATGAGAGGGTATCGAAGACGACTTCTAGTCTCAGTGAACGAAAAAGTGTGGAGGGTTGTGCCAGTATGAAGTTTGTGCTGTGCGTTCACAGCAGTTGGTTTTCATTAGCATCTGAATGAAATTGACGAAAGTGTCGAGTGCTCGAGATTGTGAGTGCTTGTCCAGCAAAGTACGCTCGCTCTAAATTTGCTCAGTTCGCAAGCCAGAAGCCGTAAGAGATAAAGGATCTCACTGCTGCTTCGAGACGAGCGTCACAAATCCACCTCTCAATTCGTTCACGAATATGAGCCCGTCAACATCTCACTCTCCACCCATTGTTGTTTAATAGCTTCAGGAACCTTGCCTCATATGGTCTCTTTCACTCTCATTCTCACAACCGCCATTCTCCCGCAAGATTTATGTCAATTTGAAAAATGCCAACAGTAACGCGATTAAATGACGTGCCATCGAAAGCAGAAGCAATGAAACGACAAATCAAGTGGCAGAAAGGGACACCAACTCCTCGGCTGCGTGGATACACGAAGTTTGCCACCGCGTGTTACTTGTAATGACTCAGTCAAAAAGAATGGCAAAAAGCTTTAGAGCTGAAACAGCTAAACAGCACGACAACATCAGCAGTTGTCAAAGGAAAAGGTGGATCGGAATGATTTTGATGAAGAAGTTGCAGCATCTCGCGATGAGCACAATTCCCAGAAAAAAGTCTCCACAAGAAAAACGAGACGCAACCTAGCAATTAGACATAAAAGATTGCAAAATAAAGGTGCCAATTGCTTTGACTGCAGTGAAACCCCAAATTCACTAATACATGAAATCAGAAACTTCAAGGCACCGACCGACAACACAGCAAAACAAAAACCGCCGAGTAAAGATAATGAGAATTGATTTGACCCTACGGATGACGCAATATCGCAAACATTTTTTTCACCAAGACTCGAATTCTGCACGGTGCGCAACATGATGTTCAACATGAAATTGTTACCCTGGCTGAAGCATGAGTTCACATCAGAATAGCAATGTCTCGCCTTTCAAGTGCTAAACACTCTATTGGAAGAATTGTAGTCAGACGACGTGAAGACACAAAATTCCAATCAATGGAGAAGGCCATTGGATGAGCAAAGAGAAATGTAGACGAGATTATAAAATGTTCAAGCAAAAACCGTTGACTGCTAACGATGAGGACAATCATCGAACAATTGTTTGCTTTCTGATATATGGACGCGTTGTCGGAGTCCACTGGGCGCAAACAAACAAGTCTTGTAGAGGTTTGCGTTCGACGAGAAGGGAGAGGGCATGGATGGAGGGTTCCCTCTGTCTTTCTCCTTTTGCACGCGCCGCTCCTTGTTAGGCTTCGATGCCTTAAAACGACACGCCATCGCAGAAGAAAAAAGAATGAGATGACCCTGAAATGACCAAAACAGCTGACAGTGAACTACGCAATCGTTCGACACTATGAGAAGCGCAACCTGACAGCTCAAACTGGAAAGGTTAAACAAACTGGAAAGAAGCCGCTGGGCGACAGGTGAGAGAGATCCATAATTCAGCTACGAACTGAAAAAAAGAAACCAATGGTCAAGAATGCATTAATAACGAAGGACGAGTGCGTCCTTCGTTATCTGATGATAAGGATGATTCTGGTGTGATCAACCTGATACTAGAGACGAGCAAGGCTATATGGCATGGAAAAAATTCAAAGAATGAACAAGTCGACAACGGAAGAAAAACGTCTTGCAAAACTGTGCCGCCAAAAGGCAGCGCATTGAAACAACCGAGCAACTGGTGGAGGAACGGAATGGTGTTAATTTCGGGGCTCCCGGTTGCTTGGACAATTTCATACAAAGCATGTCCTTATTAATGAATGAGTGAGAAAAGCTTCTAAGAAACTTGGGAGCCGAAACTGCGAACAACAGGTCAACTTCAATTATTTGAGGCAAATTTGCACGAGAATGGCTTGGACTATGGAAGTTGGGGCATTTCGCTTTGGATACAAACTTCACCAAGAAGTTTTCGAGCGCCGTGCAGTGCAATTCCGAACGGACAAATATGCAAAGGCATAAACGTTGAAGCATCGACCATGCGGGTTCAGCGTGCGGCGTCGTGTGTGGCTGTCGTCGTCCTCTGTGCGCGGCGACTTCTTCCTTCTCGTTCCCTGCGATTCTTTATTGTTCCCTCAGCGACTCTTCTCTCTTGCGATTCTTTTGTGTTCGTTGATTGCTCTTGTAGATAAATTGTGTGTTAT
>JAQIXL010003260.1:0-10779 GCA_034700245.1 Poikilolaimus oxycercus
ATTCGATGTCGCTGAGTCGAATGCCGTTGAGATCGGAGCACGAAACCGCCGTGGTTGCAGTGGTTGATCATGCTCGTTGCAGAATGGAGAGGAGGTTGAAACCGCAGATAAGATTTTCTCCAAAAAGAGCCATGGAAATTACAAAAGCCCAGCTCGACGAAATAAAGGCCGCCGTGAAATGAAGTTAATTTCACCATCCTGAACACTCTACCCTCGTTTCTTTTCCGTGACCTTCTAGAGCTTCCTTTGGTTCTTCAGATCTGATCAGAGGTGACTCCACCGCTTCTCGGTAAACCGGCAACGATCCCATACAATGACGAATAGCTTCGAGGTGTGCTGGTAAAGCGACCCTGAAACCGAGGAAATCCTCAAGACTGATAATTTGATGAATTGCGAGAGAATCACGGTATTGAGCAATCGACTCAATTTTCCACTAAACAACGCATCTGAAACCGAGATATTCTAAGTCGAATTCGCCCCTCATGTGACTGAAGCGATTGTACAAACTTCCTAGCCCTATACACCGATGGTGAAACAGAAATGTCGTCGATTTGAGCATTTCGATGAGCTCCACGACCCAGTGAGCCGAAAGTGTCCAACGTTGTCTTCCTTCACGTTCCAAACAAAACTGAAACGAAAGTCCTGCGCTAGCTCTCACTTGCTCTCGAGGAGGCGGATTGCGAACTGCTTCAAAGCCAGAACAGGGGTTGTGCTTGGATGCGTCGCATCCTGTGGACGAAGAGTCGATGGACTTCCTAGTACAATATGTACCTGAACTTGAGCCCAATTCAAAGACCGAACTGCGACGACATTTTGCGAACAGTAAGAAAAGCGACATGAAACACAACGTGCTTCACGGAACAATAGCGCTCTCGAGCATCGATCATCTTCAGTGAATTGAATCCGGTCTCGGAGCGAAAATCACATTTACTGGCTACGGTATGTCGCGCCAGTTTTTTGCTCCCGTTTTCAATCTTCGATTTCCGCCGCTGCTTGTCGTTTTCGCTTTGCTCTTGTTGTTTTATCGGTCGTTTTCTTGACTTTTCCGAACGTTTTTGCTGGCGTTGCACTGGGAGATGTGTCCACTACGGCACAGATCGCATACTCTGCACAGAAAACCTTCCAATTTATTGAATCTTTGAATTTATTTCGCTACTTCTATCATTGTTGCTGCTTCTACCGCTACTTCTATCCTTGTTGATTCATTTTATTGTTTAGATGAACGTGAAGCCAGCGATTGATGCAGAGCAGCGGCCTGCCGATTCAGCCGAAGCGCTGAGGAAGCGTCTTCGAAGCATCCTCGATGCGAGCCCAGAGCCGCTTTCAACGATACTCATCATGTCGCACTACATGTATGCTTTATTCTTCCTTTCTTCGTAGTTTTCTTCTTTTCTGTTGTTATTGTGCATTGGAAGGCGACTCCTTACAATTTTTCCTACGCACACCTTTTTTTCGTCGCAAAAACGATTATTATAGGAAGCGCTATGGGAAGATGCCGAATGTCGACAACTTTGGCTTCGCCACCCTCGAGGGGTTTCTCAGTGCGAACTCCGAGGACTTCGAGCTGGTGCCGGGATCATTCCCAAAGAAGTTCGTTCATTTTAATCTCCTTCTCATGATGTTTCAGATGGCATTTGGTGTGTGCCGAGCAGGCACCACGAAATCCGTTCTCCGAGATAGCAAGACGAGGAGTTTCGAGGACGATTGCACCAATGATAGCTGCGCCAGCAGATGGTAGATTTCGTCAATTTCGATTTCAATTCTGCAATTTAGTGCTTCTCGATGAAGGACTACCGTCGATGGGGTCTCGACCTTACAAAAGCCGCGAAAGAATCTCGAAGTCGAAGCCCGTTGAGGACGTGCATGTGCCGGCGCCGGAGCTTGACGGCAATCAAATCGCATGCAACAAGTTTGCGCATCTTCCTTTTAACTGAAAATGTTTGATTTAGACGCGAGTCTCACTCAGAGAAAGTGATCGATGAAGCGGAATTCATTCCTGTGCCGCCTGGATTCGAAAGTCATCTGCATTTATTGAAGTTTGTTTCGCTTTCATTTCCACTAAACAAGCCTGTTTATAGTCGAAGCAATCAGAATGTGAAGCATTCTGAAACGTCTGAGGACACGTTGACGGAGACGTGGCCCGACTACCCGCCCGGTTTCGGCCCACCTCCAGCTGCTATCGACATTGAAGCCTCAACAACAACTTTCTTCAGTGCTAATTGTGTGTCATCCATTGTCTTTGTTTCATAATAATTTCTTCAGCGTCGACGACGTCGTTGAAGTCATACGAGACGGCCAATGATGCTCTGCCAGTTCCAATCAACCGTTCGTTTTCTGTTTCTCCAATAAACATAGCTGTTGCAGCGTTTCGAGCTCATCGCGAGGAACATGAAAAGCGAGAAGCCGAGGTTTTTGGAGAGATGGTCTCCGCCGTCAGGATCGCGCGCTACTTGATCCAGCACAATTCGACTTCCTTGGCGTCGCGTCTTCTCATCACTCTGCGGGAAGATTTCAAGCAGGAGTTCGACAAAGGAAGCATCAGCGAGGAGCGCTTCAATTCCGGCGAATCGATTCTCGTTGAACTTCGTGAGTGTATCTAATGGCCTTGGCCATCAACTTCATATTTGCTAAACAATTGTATTTTCTTGTCCGTCTTATACTCTCATCTGTGTTCGGTAAAACACTTCACAGTCGCTAAATTGTTCTTCACATTTTCCTCCTCAACAAAATATTTATTCTGCTTTTCTATACGCCAAAAGGAGAAGGCGGAGGGGGCCCAATAGCATTGAAATAGAGACTGTACATGTCGAGACCAAAAGAAAGACGAAGAGAAAAAGAGGAGAGAAGGCGGGGTCTCAACATGAGGC
Organism: Poikilolaimus oxycercus; assembly: GCA_034700245.1. NCBI lineage: Eukaryota > Metazoa > Nematoda > Chromadorea > Rhabditida > Rhabditidae > Poikilolaimus > Poikilolaimus oxycercus. The sequence continues at coordinate 2,868 of JAQIXL010003260.1, forward strand.
GAGGAATCGCTCGGCCGCCAGCGGCCTCTTCAACTCGGCGAAACGATAGCGGGCACAGAAGCGAGCGAACTCATCAGCGAGACGATCCGGCGAGTCCTCTTGCACAGCGTGGCCGACCTGAACAAGTCTTTGAAACAAAAGAACAGCGAACCTTCGGCAGCATACTTGTTTGGAACTTGCCCTGCATCTGTCCAATTGTCAGCTCCTTGTCGAGGCGATCCGGACCCGCGAGGACGAGGAGCTTCGGCGGACCGAGTGAGAGGAAGAGCGACGAGAGTCCCTTGAACCAGCCAACCCAGTGGTCTTGCGTGCGAGTCAAGTCGATGCGCCACGTGAACTGAAAACAGTTTTCAGTCAACTTGGTGTGTTTCAGAGAAAGCTGAAGTAGGGAATGACCAGAAGAATATACTGCAATGTTCTCCTCGAATTCGTTCAAGCAGCTACGTTTCATAGAAATGGTGAAAAACAAAGCTTGGGTAATGAAGATAATGCGAGATAGTTTCCGATCGAAACTCAACGCACCTTCTCACCACTTTTCTTCAACTGCGCCGGCATGGAAATCCGCGCCGCCTTGTAGTTCTTGGCCGTGCCCGTTTGAAGACACCATCGAACGGCCTCCTCTTCGGACTCGAAGGTCTGCGGACGACCCTCCAGGAAGTGCACCTGAATGAGTTTCGTTGAGTATTGTTCACTCGTTAGGACTACGACTACTACTAGCTCCTTCGACATGCACCGAAGAAAAGATGAACTTGAAACCTAACTAACCATCATGCTGAGCGCATCCATAGCGGAGCCCTCGACGACATCGATGACAGCAACGGCGACCACATGTGGAAAACCGGCAGCCACGGCTCGAACAGCCAACGCGCCGCCCATGCTGAAACACACTTTCACCTTTTTGAAGAAGCCTCAAACCTATGTCCAACAACAAAAACCTTCGGCGGCGGTTCCTCGTTCTCGAAAAGCGCGTTGAAAACGTCGATGATGTCCCTAGAGACCAGTTGAAGGCATCAAAGACGGACGAACTTGACTTGTCGTTCCGAGGAGAGGTCAGCATCATTTGTGGTGTGCGTCTGGCCGTGACCACGTAGATCGGGCGCCACGATCCGACAATCGATTCGCGTTGAAATCTCTTTCTGAAACACAAATCCACAGTTGGTTTCACAACTATACAAGCCGATAGCAAAGAAAAACGAACCGCAAAGCAAGCCCAAGTGAGACCGGAGTAGCCGCCGCCGTGCAGCAGATAGAAAAGCGGACCCTCCTTGCCCGAGAGATACACGTTGAAGACGTTGCCGTCGAGCTCGACGGAGCGCTTCTCGTCGAAGAAGTCCGTCCACGGCAACGGACTGAATTCGCGACTAGCCGGCAGCTTTCTCGCGCTTGACCTGAAAAAGAACATTCGCAGACAGCTTCCAACAAAGCTACGAAAACAAGCCAAAGAAAGGAACAACGAGAAACTTACGGCAAATGCATCATGCCCGACGGAGGTAAGCCCTTGCGAAGCACTTCTCGCTCCAGGGAGCTCATTTACTCACTGAAAACGCAGTGAAATCAAAGCGAAAAGGACCAAAAAGCGCGGAAAGAAACAACAACACAGCGAAAACAAGATGGTCCCGGCCATTTTCCCCCCGAGAAAAGTTCGCATCCCAAACGAGCCATTTTCCCCCCGTGAGCGAGACAAATTCCCCCCGCTGCCGAGTCATTTTCCCCCCAAGAACCTTTCGCGCTTTGCTTCAATCATTGCCCTGGAACTTTTGTCTGAACATGCCAATGGTCTACGGGAGTGCATTCATAAAGCCCAAGGCGCCTGCACGTACAGTTCTTTTGCCTTCTTCAAACATAACCCCTTCGACTGCTGGTGTTTTTTTAGTGTTAGAGCAGCCCTTCATTGATCTCTTCCCATTTCCCAGTCTCAGTTAGGCTAGCTATAACCAATGCCTCTTCGATCTTCACCCATCTGTCAGTTGAAGATGAGCTTTTGACTCTAAGAAGATGAAAAACTTAGAAGACCATCACGGGGGGAAAATGGCTCGCTTGGGGGGAAAATGACTCGGTTTGCGCAGGCGCGATTTTGGTCGGGGGGAAAATGGCACGCACCCGAATACCTTTTCGCGAACCGCCGAGAGCGAGGCTTTTTATATTCCGGACCACCAACGTCCGTTGCCGCACGCGCGCTTTTGGCGCCAAAGTTTCGCGGAGTCTGGGTTGGTTTCAGTCGCTTCTCATTTGTTTTCTCTTGTTTTCTGTGCGTTTCGTCCGGTTTGCATCTGTTTTCTGCATTCTTTCAGTTGTTGGCACCGTCTATGAACGAAATAATCGTGTTTTGTTGTCGCTCGCGGTGATTTCGCTCCGTTTCTAGTCGATTTTCTCCACGAAATGTGCTGTTTTCAGTGCTCTGACATGCCGTGCTACGCGATCGTGCCCATATCCGGTCGGGAGGCGATTCAGCGCAACTTCATCGATCTGCCGAAGACGGCGAATCGCTACAACGGACGTCGCCTCACGATCAACGAGCGCTTTCGGTGAGTGTTCTCACCATTTTCGTCGATGACCCATGTCGCTTGCAGAATCATCTCGCGCGGATACTGGCTCAAATGCGTGGACGATCGCGCCGAGACGCCCGACATGCCGCGCTCGATCGCCCAGTCGTCGGTCGAGGCATCGCCACTCTCCGCCCACGCTTCGCCTCAGGTTTCGTTTTACTCGCAGCTGACACCGCACTGAAAACTGTGTCGCAAGTTCTCTTATTGCCCTGTTTTGAAACTAATTCGATAGCATGCAGAATGTCGCGTGGCGTGCAAGCTATCGAAACAATTAATGCCTTCATTGACAATCTTTTGAAACTGGACCATTCTTTGCAGAGGGAGGAGAAGCGATTCGTCCGCGTCACGAGCAACTCGAATCTGACGCGCATCGGTGGCGCCGGCAAGACGAGGCAGCCCGCGAAGAGGCAACTGGTCAAGCCCGCTGGAAAGACCGTCGAGCAAGCACTCGACGAGCTCTCGCGTCGCTTCAACTTCTCTGTCTCGACGACGGTCGAGAAAGAGAACACCAGTCCGAAGATTCTCGTAAGTTTCTTGGGTTATTTTTTGCTAGTTTCGCTAGTTCTTCTCTATGTTCAAACTTAACTACAATACTTCTCGTATTTCAGGGCAAGATGCGGACGGTGGCGAAGTCGCCCCTCAAGCGCCTGAACTGAGCAACCAGCTCATTGAATCTGTGGATCATCTCTCCTCCTTCCTCCATGTCCTGTCCCAGTGCGTATCCTCTCAGTATGGCGCTTTCACCTTTATTTCATTGCCAGGTTTTCGTTGATGTTTACATGTTCTTCATTCGCTGCATTCCCTTGGCTTTTATGCTATTGAAGATAAACCACTGTTTTAGACGAAATCAGTCAGTTTATTTTCTTCGAAAAAGTGAAACAAGGAGTGAGGCATATTCTTTCAAGCTGAATACAAGGCCAAGTGAAACATAACCGCAAGCAAATTGAAGCAGAGGGTACATAAAACCACTTTGATAGGCAGTCTACAGAAAGAAAAGAGACGGGTTCATAAGATAAAGGGATTGCCTTTCAACGGGTTGTTCTTCGACGGCGTCGTCTCAGTCGTGCAGATACCGAGCGTCTTCGCGTAGTTGCTGCCGTACCAAACTACAAACAACGAAGGGTTTACAAGTTTTATTTCCTAGAGGTCGACGCTGTAAGCTTGGAATGGAGGCACTCCCCGGGTTTCTCCAGTGTCAGCTAGGGCAAACGAGACTTCAATAAAGAAAGAAAACCGACCTAGCAACTCCTTGTTGATATCAATTGGTCTGAAGACACGGTAGTAGACCTTTCCGCAGTATTGGAATGCGATGAGATTCTGCTCGCCTTCATCTGAAGAGCGAATTTGCAAACAAGGTTTGACGCGTACGTCTGGCCGAATTGATAAACCGCATCCAGTTGGAGTACTCCGGATCGCTGCCGTCGATGTAGACGTTGCGAGGCTTGTTCCGGATCTCCCACGAATAGCCGGCCGCATCGGCTTTCTTTGGATCCTCGATCTTCACGCCCTGATACGGTCCGAAGACCATTCCAACCTGGAGTTTCTAAGTTTCAAAGGAGGAGAAAGTACCGGTATGTCCATGTTCGCAAAGACGCCTCTGCCAGCATTTGGGATTGCCGAAGGTCGAATCCTGAAGAGTGCGTTGGGCAGAGTGCGTTGAGCCCGCGACTCCTTCGCCGTTCCTCCACCACCGCCTGCGTCGCTTCGATCTGTTCGGTCCGTCACCCAGAAGAGTGGATGCTCTCGGCAAGAACCGCGAAAGAATCGATCACAAGAATCACAATCTGGGACTTCGAGGACATCTTCAAGACTCACAGATACAGCTGTCGTCGTCCTTCGCTTGCGCCTCCTTCACTGGGATACCGAGCTTCGCGCTGTCTTCAGCTAAAGGAGAAGCAGTCTTGAGGGCAGGAGCTGACAAACCCGATAACTTGGTTAGCTGACAGTAGCGCTCCGCATCGAAGTCGACTGGCTGTAGGGCGAGCGTTCGGGCCATCACGTCCACAACAATGCACCATTCTTCCTGGAAGAAACGGATTGAGTTTTAGAAGATTCTCTTTACAAGTATGGATTTCTTTCACTAATCGGGCCCGTCGCCATCTATTTTTGAAGAAACAAACCGTTGTCGGAATGATGAAGACTAGGTTTCAGTTGATTTGCGTGATTGTCCCAATAATCCGGCTACGGCCCTGACCTATTTTGTTGAAAACCATTCTCGCGAATGAAGAAGCGGTTTCAAGAGGTGTGAATTAGAAGTGCGTGATTCTTTTAGCAATTACTCCCACTCATTTCCGTGCATTTTGAAGAGAAGTGAAGTGAAAGTTTCAAGAGTTTCTTATTGCAAGCGCGAGTTTCTTTCACTAATACCTTTCAGTATCTTCAAACAGAGTCGATCCAAAGCTCTAACCTGCGTGGACGCGTGTCCATTGGCCGACGAGGAGGCGGCGTCATCGCTGTCGGGGCTGGTGAGTGCTCGCCGAGCGGGTCGGGCGACGAAGAAGGCCGTGTCCGAGGTGGAGGGAGGTGAGAGACCGGGCAGAGGCGTCTCCTCGGCTCCTTCTCGAGAGTCTTCCATACTTGGAGGGGGAGGCGTGTCGGGGTCGGAGTCACCGACGTCGGGTTCCTCGTCCTCGGGAGTCTCATCGACGAGCTTCTCGGCGTCGTCCTCCTCCTCTTCGTCCTCGTCGTCTCCCCAGCCCAGTCCGGGAATATCGCTCATCGTCGTGAGGAAACAAACCCTCGAGGGCCTCGGAAGCCGCTGCAACGACACGTGTCTGTCAAGGTGGGGAACGGGAAAACATAAAAGACTGAAGAGAGAAGAGGAGCCCGCGAAAAGGAAGGATCACGTGCGCCGCAGCGGTGCACAATGCGCGCGTCTAGCAAAGCGTAGAAGGCACGGAAAGGAATCAACTGCCCTTCGAGACTAGTGAACTAAGAGAATTCAAAAGAAAGATAGTAGACTCTGGAATGGAAATACTATTAGAGGTGTAATAGAAACACGTTTGATTGTTCAATTCAATCCAACTCGTCGCCTAACTCCCTTCGATTCTCTTCAAAGCAAGAAGCTCTCCTTTGAATTCATTGTGAAACGGAGAACTCACATCAATCATAATTCAATCTTTCGGATCGGTAGCCAGTATAATGCCAAGATAAAGTCGAAACTCACTAACGCCTCGGCTGAAACTGACACCCAAAGTAACAAATGAACAAAAGCTTTCTCATCAGAACTTCCCACCATGTCATCAATCGAACCCATCGCGAACCCATCAGGAAGCCATCGACACTTCATCGATGGAAGAAGTTCTCGCTAAACTGCAAACACGCCGACTATAAAAGGGAATCGTGATTATAGGCTACGGGTCTTCTTCTCCACCTCCAAATGCTTTCCATTTCGGCTCTCCTTGTCTTCGCTTTCTTCCTTTCTGCAACTCTAGCTGGAGAATTTTCTCTATGCCTGGAACCATCCGACCCCATTGTGAGAACGGCAAACTTCCCACCTTGTGATCCGAAGCACTTCGAAGAGTATCGAGAAGGCTAGTCTTGGAAACTTTGTGTAGAAGAGGAAGCTCAATTCAGCAGAAAATGACCAACGTCTCGAATGTGTTGGCCGCTGCGTCGATCGTCCTCCACCCGACAAAATCCACAAGTGGTGGTTTGATGACTGCAAGAAAGCGGCCAAGCCTGGAGAACAACTCAAATGTTTGTCTTCAAGGCTTCACTTGAAACATATTTCATCCTCTTCCAGGGGAGGATGAGGACTGTCCACCAATTGCCACGGTCCAGGTGTGTCGCTGTGTGAAGATCTCCAAGTTCGATAATCCTCCACTTCCTTGAAGTACTCGACTAACCAAGTATAGACTCTTATGTTTCTGGGACAACTTCAACTTCGATAAAACTCTCAATAGTCTGTCTAGTTTGGCCTCAAAAGGTCTGTTCGTTACCTCTCTCTTGGGAAGAAAATAAAATTATGTCAGAGTATGAAATCTTTATCGTTCTTCAAGCTTCTTGAAAACTTTTCTTTTTTGCTCCTGGTCTTCGTTCATGTCTTCTCTAAAAGAGACCAAAGACGGCTCCGGGCACAATAGACGAAAAAATATAGACGATATCGCCAAGAAGCTGAAGAATTTCTCTGCAAATATGTTTTAATACGGCTTATAACGCCGAAAACATACATACTGTGCAACGCCTTCATCAAGGCACTCAGCAATGGCTGAGCACAGGGTAAAGCCGATGAGAAGAATGTCGAACAAGAAAAGGGCACAGGCAAGCACCTTCATCTCACGAATCTTGTTTTGATGCTGAAAATAGTTTAGAAAATAGTGCTACTATTCCGTTTAAAACTTACGTAGCGCAGTCGAGATTGTGGTGGAGGAAATGGGAGCGTTTTGTAATAGCGCTCTTCTTTTTCGTGATAGCGGAATTGCTTTAGAAGATAATAGCCCAGCATCTAAATAGCAAGATTTTGCATAAAAGGTGAACAGACCACGGTTCCAATCATATGAATAACAGCCAAAATGGATGGATAATAAGGCGTGGAGCGAAGGACTGAAAGCAATAAAGATCTCAAAACTTCTTTTAAACATACTTGTGTTGGCGACGGCCCCTCCGCCAATTCCGATGATGATCTACAACAAGGAGATGATTGAAAGAGGGCAACAACCCACCGAGATGGCGATTCCGCCGTAGAAGTAACATTTGAAATCTTTCTCATCATAATCATCGTGCTTCTGCTTGTACGCCACTCGCGCCTCGATTGCCGAGACCCAGACGAGAGCGACGACTGAAAAGAAGGTCCTGATTCAAAAGAGCTTACGAGTCGCGTCCGTTGCCGGGCCCGCGGCGACTAAATAAGGTGCCCAGTCGGGCGAGGGCGAGCAGCAGCCGGCATGAATTTGCCCACCACAATTGGTCAAAAGAATGGCATTTCCATGCGCGTCCTCAAAGAGTGCAAGAACGAGATTTGTGAGTCGATTGCGACTCTTATCAACAGGTGCTTGAGTGAGGAACGCTTTCCTCAGTGCTGGAAGGAGGCTGTAGTCACCCCTATCCCCAAGGAGGAAGGGTCGAACAAGGCTGGCGACTACCGGCCTATCTCTCTTTTGCCCATCGTAAGCAAAATATCTCTCTTTTGCCCATCGTAAGCGACATGCTAGCGAAGTTCATTGAACCACGACTAAGTGCCACACAATTTGGCTTTCGCAAAGGGAGATCTACGACCCCTTTACCGTATACTGATTGGATGGTCGTTCCACTGATGGTCCTCCTCTCAAATTCCAAAAGAGGAAACTTTCTAGGAGCCTTCCCCTCTGGGTAGAGGGGAAGGGAAGCTATTTCGATAAGACGTCAATATCTGCACAGCTCGTTCC
>JAQIXL010003261.1:0-10777 GCA_034700245.1 Poikilolaimus oxycercus
TACCGTCTCCTTAGGGAATAGCGAAATAGCGAAACTATTGGATTGAATCTTTTGCGATTTTTAAAATTAGTTCTTCTGTCGATAAGCCTTAGTAGATGGGGCTAGTTTGAAAATGAACAGGCTTCCCACTTAGTGTCTTCTATAGCTAAACGTTTCCTTGGAACTACGCAATCAAATCTTTCAAAACTCTCACGTCAATTTTCTACTATTGTGACGCTTGATAATCTCCTGACATGTTACTGCCAATGCGGTTTTCGTCAGCTTAGTCCTACTTTGTTCAAATTAGTCCTAATTTGTGTAGCCGTTTTCCGCAGCGTCCTTCTTTATCTCTTGTCAGAAGTGTGCTTGAGAGCACAAGCAGAGCAGTCATTCAAACGGGTAAACTGGAAACGAACGGACGTAGGAGTATCACAGAACAGGACGCCAGTGATAATTCTGAACAATGCTTGACGGATTGTTCTGAACGAAGCATGCCTCTCTTTGGTGCACGCACCTTTGAGTCCGTTTTCAAACAACAAGTTAGCTGTTTCGCAACGCGCTCAAAAATCGTCGGAAACTTCGTCACGCGATGTGCCTAAATAGATTCTCATTGCTAAATCGCTTTGTAATTGTGTCTTGCAACGAGAAGAGACATTTTGTGCGAATGAAAGGAGAGGATAAAGGCTAAGTGGAAGCAGGCGGGAGTCCTTCTTGATTGCCATCAAGGCTCTGTCTAGAGACTCACCATTTTTCCGACAACGCGCAGTTTCACAGCCCCTACATTCAACGAAAACTTATTGGATAGCCAGTGGTCGAAAAAGGTCACCGGGTTGTTTCCTACTTGGAAAGAAAACACGGCGAAATGTTTTCCGTTCACGAACTTCAGTGCTTCAAGTAGCTCTTCATCGCAAGTGTTCATTCAGCTTACATCATGGGGGGTTCAAGAGGCGACCATTTGAAGCGAATGCTGTAGTTCCGAAAATTGCGGGTCTTCTCGTGTCAGAAGCTTGAAGCCTTGTTGTTCGCAACCGATGTAAATGTATCGGTTTCAATCGACGTAGTGCAAAACGTTATCGATATGAGTGTTGACAGTAAAGCGGCGATGGATCTAGCAAACCAAAAGCCTGACAATGAGATCATTGGAGTACTGCTACTATTTCCGTTGCTGCAATTATGCAAAATCCAATTTTCGCATCACGTTTGATTCATGAAAAGACTTTCGGCAGTTTATCTCCATCAAGCACTTTACTGTTTCCACAACACTTTTTTATCGCTGTTGAATTGGCACTTGCAATTTGATCGTCATAGCCAAAGCGGATTGAAATTACTAATGCAAAAACATAAAAGAATGTACACATGAAAGAATTTCTCAATTGATACTCCCGAACCACAACATTTGTGCTCGGCGGTTTCACCATGCGAACATTTCTCAAGTGCGCCGTCGTCGTCGTTTATCACAAGAGGCGCTTCAAGATTGGGAAAGACGATCGTTCTTTTCAACGTTCATACGCCAAGTTTTTTGTGTGCCCCAATGAATTCGGTTCCGATTTAAGTGAGTTCACTGCAATATCTCACAAGAGCTCGTTAAACTGGCTGTTTCTATCAGAATTTTTAAGAGGCTGACGTCCTACGGCAGTCGCTGAAGTGCCAACAGCGGTTGTGCTAATGTTGGGTTGATGAGCAAGGTCATGGAAGGCCATGCTTTTTTTCTCTTTTGATGCGGCTCGGAGTTGAAGCACTCGGACCTTCTCATGAACAGGCGCGCGGTTTCAGATGCTGTGTATCAAGCATCGAACTTGCCAACGGCTAATGTTGTCAATGAATGAGTAAGTCTTCTTTGTGTGAGCAACCAGACCTGTGCTTCCTCTCGAACCTTGTGGCTGAAAGTTTTGCCCCTTTGAAAGCAACGGTGAAGTTGACAAGAAAGCGGTAAATACAATTTTATGGGCGATGTGCTCCATTCCAAAAGCCATTCTGCAGATTCAGCTCGGAGTCAATTTCCACTATTTTTGGAATTCGCTGTTTCCTAGATTGCCTGGTTTTAGCATGCCCTTTCTAGCATCAATACGACGGGCTCTTTTCCGATCCGACTGCCGCATGAAGTTGACATTGTATCGCCGACGCTTGGCGGTTTCAAATTACACACAGAAGACGCAGCTTGTACAATATTGGCGCCGGTTGTGCGGGGGTTTGCGAGCAGAAATAAAATTCCAACTCTCCTCGTTTATACTGAAGAAGTGTGTGCTTGCTCTATCTCGTTGTAGACCACCAGCATTGGACCATTCCACGCTGTTACGGAAAAAACGACTCCCTTCTGTTAGATTTTCATATTGGTGAGGAATTCTTGTTGCAATGCAATAGCAAAAGCTGCCCTTGCCTGGAGCATGCGGTTTCATGCAACGAAGATTTGCATGTACCAATCCGACTCTCAATTCTCGACTTTGTCTTGGCTTTGTTTCTCCTGAAAAGCTTTGCTGTTTCGACAGATGTGTATCTGAAATCGCACTTTCTAGAGAGCAATATCATTTTGGTTCGTGCGACACTGCTAGATTCCGTAGGATTTTCGTAGGGTTGCGCATTTTCGATGTACAGGCGTTGAGTTCAGTCCAATGATTGCACGTTTTCATCATCAAATTCTGCGCCTTGGATCAATAAATATCTCAAATCTGACGCAACCCACGGTTTCATGCCGGTAACATAATGAGTACGCAATAAACAGTTTTCAGTAACCAAATAATCCACAACATCTCGACTGCATTCCAAAAGCCTTTCCACAGCTTCAGCTCGGACTAAAATTTGGCTCCTTCGTCAGTATCCGCTAAATTCTCCATCATGACGCCAAGAAAAAAATGAACGTTGCTGTTCTCTGCAAAAGACCCGATAGAGGAACGATTCGATTTCTGTTGCTAGCGTTCATCTGTTTCGCATTATTCTCTTCGAAGTCCATTTGACTTTCTCTTCGTGATCATTCTTCACGGACAATGTTCAACGCAAAGCTTTCCAATGTTGGTTTGTTGGATGAATAGCACTGCTTTAAAGCCGCCGTGGGCACGCTTCGCACGGTTTCAGAAGTTGCACATTTGTTACACCCCCCTTCGGCGTGGATAGTCGCATTCCATTGAACCGTAGGACGCTTACATGAAAGAAGGGCGAGCACTACATAAAGAGATGCGATTCATGCCGCTTTCCTTATTGACGAACGAAACGCATTGTTGAAAGTTCAAGGCATTCGAAATTGAACTCTTTGCTGGCAGTTTCATTGTCAGAATGGTTTGGCCTTTTTCAAGTCAGGTACGCCTCTTCTCGAACTATTTATTGTCGGACCAGTGCCGAACTGGACATGAGCGTTTTTGGTCATTTTTGAGTCCTTTAGCGAGGGCTCGTTCTCGAGCTAGAAGCAATGAATTTTGGATCTGAAAAAAGTGTCGTGTAGAGGAAGACGTCTACTTTCACATGGTGGTGTTGGCATCCCAAGGAAAATTCAAAATTGGCACTAAACTACTGAAAACAAGCTCCTGCACATCACGGTTGCAGCCGAAATTCTTACGCTTGCAATTTGTTGCTGCAAAGTTTAGGCCGCCGTTCAGTGGTAACCCGGCGCAACTTCTGCAAAAGCGCTCCAACGCGCAAAATTTGCGACAACGAATCGCCAAGAATAACAACTTCGCCTGAAACCGTGACGTACAAGAGCCTCTTCCTGGTTGTTCACGACACGCAATCCAACGAAGAGCGATTCTTCAATGCACTACTGAATGAATTCTAGCCTTACTGACATGCGCGTGTTTTTCGTGAGACGGCGCGTGTTTTTTTCAAGCAAGGTCGAAATAATTTCTCGAATGAAGATTGACCCGTTGCATGGTTGTTCAACTCTTCGGTGAACATTGCTTGACGAATTGCGTCGGCTGGTCAGACTTCCAACGGTTTCAAGAGTTGCACAAAGTTTCACTTCTTCGTTCAACGATAGTATTGAGGACGAGCTGATCTTCGTACTTTTGTGAAATTAATCGTAACAATCGTTCGGTAAGCTCTTTGTACTTGCTACTCGACGCCCTTCCTATCTTGTGAAGTCTCCTTCTTTCCTTCAATAGCGTGCGGTTTCAAGAGAGGCACAGTTGAGCCGAACGTTTGCTTTGAGATCCGGGGGCGACTCGAAACCATCATTCAGCGTTGACAAGATATTTGACGACAAAGTTTTCTTTCTCTCACAATCAGCTCACTTTTTTATTCAATTTGAGAGCTGAAAAGTCTCAGTGGTGTGCTTCTACGCCCAAACATTACTTCCTAGCGCTCTGGTCGTCATTCACAATCAATATGGCCTCGGTTTACAAAAAAAAATTGAACTTGTCTTTCCAGCGTGGGCGAGAAGCATTGTTGATTGTTGTTTTACTGTCTATTCATTATCAGACATCAACTTGGCTGTTTCACGTTTCACTCAACAACATTTCACCCTTCTTTTGAAGCTGGCTTATTGTTAGGATAAAAATCCACTTGAGGAACTTCTCAATGAGTTGCCTGTTCAGATCTCTCCCATCAACAAATGGAAGTGGCGAGAGAGGACGGAGAAACGCCCCCTGTCGGACAGACGTTCAGCTATGAGACGGGATACTCCTGGGTGCAGTTGATTCGATTCGAACAATCGGAGGAAGTGGAGGCCAAGCGAAGGACGCACACGTCTTGAAAATGGAAGTGAGTAAATACCATTCATTATTGCGATTCTGTTTCTTTTGTTATGATTTGCGGATAAAACTGCAATGTGAGTAGTTCGGGCAACTGTTGCATTCGACGTGAACAGCCAACAATGAGCAGGTGAGAACGAAACGACCCGTCTGCCAGATCCTCATCGAGATTCACCGGGATCCGAAGACGGCGACCAAACTCTTGAAGACCATGTCCGAGCACGGGTTCTATCTCTTTGCTTATGAACCGTTGGAACACTTTCATTATCTCTGTGAGTATTTGCTGATCCATGAGGAGTGTTTTGAACGGTATGGAACCGCGATGTTGGCCAAGTATTTGTCGTAGTCTGAGGGTGAAAAAAGAATGAAGAAAATTGAGCAAATGAAGTTGTGCACCAGAGAGAACGCCGTTTCAAGGCATGCACAAGTAACTGAAAACGTGCTCGTTGCTATTATGGCCGCGAAAACGAGCCTTCTCAGCGACATGCAGTTTCATGCAGCCCTCATTTGTACGTGGACGTTTCGCCGAATGTGTTTCGGTCGGATGCAGTTGGCGCAAGTAAGTTCCATTTCACAGAACAGCGCTGCTGTTTCAGGGCGCAGGCAAAGTGAACAAAGTAGTTTTGGGCCACGTTCTGTTCGATTCATTGGAGGTTTCTTTTTTAATGTATCTTTTTAGTGTACTATTGTATTGTAAATACGATAGCAGCAAATCGAGAACTCTTTTCGTCTTTAGTACAGGGATTGAAGGAGAAAAGGATCCGACTTCATACTTGGGAAGTATACAAGGCGAATTCACGGACATCCCAGTTTCAACACACACATAGTAGGAACAAGACGCAACTTTCCTCATTGGAAGCGTTCTCTGTTGTTGTTTCCACATGCTCTTATGTTATAGCAAAAACTGGTGAGTGTGAGCTGTGCGACTCACTGGTTCAGGGTTTGCAGTTGTGGAGATCATTCGCAAAATGCTTGTGGGAGTATGATTGACAATGTGAGAGGGAAGACTGCAAGGACAATTACAGTTTGTGACCAACACTGCACGCGTCTTTGAGTTGGCTCTCAACCAACAAGTTAGCTGTTTCGCAACTCGCTGAAAATCATCGGAAACTTCGACACACAATGCATGTATGAAAGAGAGCTGTGTTGTGGCCCATTTGAGAGAATGATTCCTCGGACGATTGCATTGGCAGCGTCTTTTACACTCGAGACGGTTTTTCTTTCAACTTTGGAATTAGCTGTTTCTGAGATTGCATTAAATTTCAGCATTGCGAAGCTTTTTCAGTGAACCGGTGAGGACTCGTCAACAAATGTACGGAGTGTGAACCAAAAGGATGACAGGAGAAAGACTCAATGAAGAAAACACGATAGACGAGTCCATTGTAGAAGTTTTCTTCTCTCGCGTTTTAGCTTATTTACGGTGAAATCGTGGGCTGCCTTCTAAATTTGGGACACCGTTTTCCAGAACAGTTTCTAGCTGAAGAGGAATGAGGCGCTGAAATCAGCCAACGATCGGCATCGAGCGCTTCACAACATGAAATATCGAATCTCAAATTTACTCGCCCAGAGCCCGGTGCAGGATTATCGCAATGCCGAGGTTCGCTTTCTCCTGTTAATTTGAAACCGACAAGCGTTTGCAATACTATCGTATGACGCTTGGGATCACCAGAGAATGAATCGAGGCTCAGAAGTGAAGCTTGTGCATAAATGAAACCCGCTCAACCTGCTAATGCACATGGAAATTTTGTGTGCCTTTTTAAAACTGATGAAACAGCAATGCAAAAGAAGTTGCTCAAAAAAGTCTGACAGTCTGCAGAGAGAAGAAGTCGGCTTCAATTTCACGAGCACGCGCTGCATAAAACCGTGATTTGCATCTATCGTAAGTTCCAGATGTTTGTTGAAGAGAATTTACAGCCGACTACGCAACGTTCATTCAGGAGAATAGTTAGTGCATGCTAGAAAAGGGCTTCATAGATTGGGATTAATTGTATTTATGTTGAACGAAAAAAGCATCCGAACTGACTCCACAGAGCACTATCAAACGTTACAAAATTGCAAAAATATGTGAGGGTTTTGAAACAGTTGATTGCGTAGTTTTAAGGAAAAAAAGTTTCGCTAGAGAAAACGCTCCGTGGAAAGTGTGTTTCATTTTCAAACCCAGCCAGTACGACGAGTATTCAAGATAGAATCATGCGTGATAATGTTTGCGCCATGAAACTGCGGATTTCATACAAAACATTGTATCCTTTCGAGTTGTCTGTCACTCAAACGCCTTTGCTTGTATCATCGCACTGTTTCACACACTCAGCAAAATGCAACGGCTTGAACAGCATGGATTCGAGCTTATCAGCAGACAAGAGAGTTCTCGCTTTATTTCGCCGGCCTTGAAGGTTCTCATGTGATTGACGGTGTAGACGGCGGTCATTCCCTCAACATTTCTGCTCACGACGCGAACATGCGAAACTGAAAGAAACTTTTCAAGCCTGAATGACAGTGCCATCGAAGGGGGTAGTGACCAGCTGCAAAGAATGCTGATTGAAACTGTGAGTTGGTAGAGTAACTCGAGAGCCGAAAGGAACTCACCCCAGTCAGAACGACAGAGACCGAATTCATTCGGGTCCTCGCTGCACGAACAAGAATGAGATGGGTTGAGGAAGCCAAACGCGATAAAGAGTCCGAGGGCAAACTCGAAGGTGAACATCGTTCCTTCATGCTGTCTTTCAAGATTTCAAGATTTTATTTCCCAGGGTTCAAGGCTTTGGGCACGGGGAAGACGAGGCTTGGTCCCGTGGACACTCTTTCGCTGTTTTTAGTCCAGCAAAATGGCAGACTTTGCTGTCAAATCCCAACGTTTGCGAAGGGATTTACAGCTGCACCAAATTTAAAGCAAACGTTTTCAAGCTGTAACCTTGCTGTTTCAGTGACTGTTGAAACAGTCGTAGAATCCTGGCAAACAATTTCTCTTCGTCGGCCGATTGAAAGCTCTTCACTCTTCACAACCCATTTCTTCAGCACAGCCACAGTCGTTCATATGACTTTGATCAGAACGATTTCGGCTTTTGCCACTCTCGAATACTCCGGTACAACAACGTCCATTGCACGCGTCCAAATTCGACTAGGGCAACACTTGAAAGCTGAGAAAGTTCTCGGAAACCCGCCGTTTCCTATCTCGTTTATTCGTAACATGCCACTGACGCCCTGTTCATGTAGTGTTGCTCCGAAACAATTGCTACAACTTCTGCGCCAACAAAGGTTGCATTGATCAGACATCTGCATCAACCAGACTATTTGGAGGCCGTGATTTGGCCGTTCGCAAACTCTTCAGAACTGCTTCGGAGCCTTTCCCGTCAGTAATGAAGCGGTAGCGATTGGTGATCTTCAACTAAAGAACAAAATGTTTCCACTCGGACAAGAAGATAAGCTGACAAGACAACTCGTTCTTCTTCCTTCCCACACAGTGTGCCACTGCACGCAGGCTCACTTGACGCTTTTCTTTTCTTTCTCCCACTCCTCCTGCAGTGACATGCCTGTTCGAAACTTTTCTCTTTTCATCTGCCTTTAATGCTCCTTCAACTTCTTCTACTACGGCTCATGTGGGGTGTTCCGAGACAGCGCCAGCGAAGAATACCAAAGAAATTCTTTGAAAGAATAGAATATAAAGCATCCTCTTTTGCATGGAAAGTTTTTTCCATTGGAAACTTCTCTTTTCCAGACACAAAGCTTACTGTGAGCTAGTGGCGTTGCGGTTTCCTTGAATGCATAATACGAAAGCCGATATTAGGGCGCAGTGGTGAAGGACATCAAGGTGGTAAAATCTGTTGAACTCTAGGCGACAAAGTGAAGCGTTGCTGCAAGTGTTTGTTCACCAGGCAACAGAGCGGTTTGAAAAGACGCACATCGGGCGAGCCTTGGCTTGCCCAATTCCACGTGACAGCGAAGTGTTCAGCGTTCACAAACCCATTAAACAGCAGTTTTATTACTATTGTAAGAGCGATGTTTTCGATATTTCGCTTACATCAACCACTTCTGTTTCCGAAACCTCTTTTGATGCTGTTGCCATTTGTTACTTGATTTTCGTAGCCAACGGAATTGAAATTCCGAACCTAATGCAATAACATGAAAGAAGGCATAATTTCTTATTTGATCCTACCATCCAACAGCCTGTGTACTTTCAACTTGCAAACAATGCGTGTTTGTGCTACTTGTTGTATGCCGCATTCACTTCTATCGCTTCTCTCCAATCATTCTCTCCGATCGTTTGCTGTTTCGTCCAGCTTCTTACAAAATCTTCAACTCTTACAATAGAAGAAAATTCATGCGGACTAGAACCGAGCTACAATCGTAAACACGATGTTTCACGCTCCGCGCATTAGAAACTGTGCGGACTACGAGCAATACCTGCGCCATTCTTCCGCTTTCGTTCCACTCTCTAGAGACTTTCTGCATGGCAAGCTTCATTTCACAGCTGGCAAGTTGTTCGATTCGAAACGATTTCGGCTTTTGTCGCTCTCGATTGTTGTTTTGATCGTGCGACAGGGGTCTATTCAGGGGGTGGGTAAAAAACTGACCGCACTGACCGCACTGACCACACTGACCGGAAAAGGTAAAAAACTGACCACACTGACCGCACTGACTCACTGACCGAGAGTTCGATCCCCGTCACTTTCAATGTCTTTTGCCGCTTTCGAGGTGGCTTGCCTTTATGCTCCTTTCGCTTCTGAAAGACACTGACCTTCCTCCACGTCCTACTTGAGTGTCAAAGACAGCTTCCAGCTTCTGTGTTTTGGTTAAAGAAGAGAGAAGCTACAAAGCTATCGAGTTGCCTTTGCTGACCGTCAGTAAGCTGACCTGACTTCCGGTCTGTCTCCATAGAATCTTTCGGCATTGGTCTGGTTCTGGTTTAACCGCTGATGCCGGTTGAGCTTGGAAGAGCCGACACGTGACTGTCGCAGAAAGAGTTGTTTTGTATCAAAGGCTCTCGAAACGAAAGTCTTATTAGCGAAGGTAGACGTCGGCCTTCGCTATGAGACTATGAGATGGGGAGCCACTCAACGAGAGTGTGGCAAGATCACAACGTGAAAGGTCGCGGATTATCTTGCTTCAATAGAAGTATTGCCCTAAGGGTCCCCGAGTCTCCTCACTCCTTAGACCGCCCGATCTGAGCGCGGACTGAAGATGACGCCTTGTCTCAATCCCTTCGAACAATCATCTCTACTCGGGAGTCGGACACGAGCATGTGGAGGTGGATTAAGTAAAAGATCAAAATTCCTCAATGAGCGTGGTGGAACCCCATGTTCGTGAAAGCTGTATAGGCGTCGATGTCGATAAGATCGCAGCCATCTCTTCTTCTTCCAGTTCCGTCTTGATATCGCTGGTTTTCTTAGTCAAGCACTTGAATAGATCTTGGCGAGGAACGGCAAAAGACTGATGGCCGGTAGTTCAGCTCCCCGGAAATGTCCCTTCTTGTGAAGTAATCTGTAAGCCGGCGACGGTCGGCGGCTCTTCTTCAACTGTGATCTTGTTGGAGAGTGACGTGAGACGAGCGGCTAAGTGATAGCGCCGACGCGAAGAAGCGAGGCTGGGATCCGATCAGGTCCAGGTGCAGTCTCTCCTTTCGTGTTGGCGAGTGCGTAAGCGAGTTCCGCTTTGCGGAAGAGCGGCCACTGCTCCGTTGATGTTGTTGAAGTGAAGGCGACGGCTTTGTATGGGGCGTTGTGCGGTCGTGTGGTTCAGTGGGTTTTGGGTAAAGGGTTTATCTGCCACAAGAAGAAATGAACAAAGCACAATAAGAAGGAACAGAAGGGAAAGGAAGGGCAGTCGCACCGGACTTCGGTCGAACTGTGACGCTGCGCGTGGGCCCTCGCGAGAATTCCTCCGGATTACGGTAGAAGTTGGGTCTTGACGCGAATAGCTTGATGGCGCTAGATTTGAATGCCTTTGAATGAAGAGTCGCGTCGCGACAGGCGTAGAGCGTGCCGAAGAAGTCCTTGACGGAGACTTAAATTCGTCCTTGTACTCTGTAAGCGATCTGTCGGCTCTTCTAACAACCCCAATGCTGAAGATTGGGCAGAAGTTTTCGATGTTATGCACGTCGCCATTCCCGTGGTGTGAGAGTGAGTTCG
>JAQIXL010003262.1:0-10774 GCA_034700245.1 Poikilolaimus oxycercus
CAATGGACAAGGGTCCATGGTTTGGCTCTGTCCCGCAATTCATTTGTCAGGAGCTCGGAAACAATTGTGATATGCATTCCCACTCACGTTTCGAGCACGACTACAACGAACACCAATTTGACGACGACTACCGCCTTCCCTTCGACCTCCTCCCCTTCGACCAAGAGGACGACGACTCGTGGAAGAATAAGCACAAATAGAACGTCCACTTCCTTCTCCTCGACCATTCAAAAATCGAGGACTTTCACTTCTTCACGGACAACTCGAAAAACGTCCAAAAATCTTTGCAAACGCTATTTGAAGAACGACACGGCTCTCATCTTTTTATTCCAGTTAACCAAATGCGAACAATTTTCGATTTTGGTTTTAGAGACGAGCTTTGCCGTGACCAAATCCCTCTAAACGTTACGGACGAGGATGAGCAAAAAGACTACTTTGCTAGTTATAATCTGTCTTATCAGAGTTGGAGTGCTTCAAAGGTAATTTCAAGATCTCTTTCTATCAACGCGCTAGAAAAAAAGAGGGCCGGAAAACTAAAAGGTTCGCTTGCAGGTTATGCACGTAGTGGTACAGCAAGGCTTCACCTGCGTCATTTATCATGAAAACGATGACGTCAAGTACTTGTTCTACGGGAACGTCTCCGAGTTCAAACCTATGAAGTATTTTGCAAAAAAAAAAGATTTCACGTTCTAAAACCTCATCTAGGAACGTGACTTTGATGATCGACTGTGACCAGGTGTCTAACGGGTTTCCCGGCTGCCGCAAATGTAAAGTAGAAGAAACGGAACAATACCGAATTCTACAGTAAATTTCATTAGATCAAATTGCCTTGATTTAGATACGATGGCACGTGTGTTCCTCCAGGCGAACTCAAATTCAAGAATTTTTCGAATCTCGAATTAAAGCGCATCGAATACAGGGACACGGTTAGTTGTGCTAACGTTTGTGTAAAAAACGCGCTCTAGAATGTACTCTACAAATTGAATTCTTGCAGATCCGCTACATTAAGGTGCAAGAAGGCTATGTATGCAAGCTGAGGAACATTGTGAAAGCCGATCAATTGGAACTTACCAGTTCTTGCAACGCTATTGAAACATTTGGGTTCGTTCTTGCGAATCGCGAAGTTACTTTGCAATGAGAACAAAATCTGGATCGTGACATATTTGCAGAAGCTATGATGTGGTCATCGAGTGCTACAGCAAGAAGGATTATATCGCCGGCAAAAGACTCCAACTCGCCGATTTTTGTGATTGGAGGAAAAACGAACTAGAGGCAGGACGCTTCTACGCGTGCGTCGAGATTTACACTTGAGACACGAGAAATATTTCAGCGATAAATTATGCTGGCAGGCAAGCTCCACGGATCTCTCTATGGGTGGCACGCAAGCTGTCGACTTTCGCGACGTTCGGAATTTGCTTCAGCGAATAAAATTTATTCTTAGGAGACGCTGGTCATTTTTCGAGGATATTTCTGCATTTTTAACAAATTTAAACGAAAACATTGGAGTGAAGGACCAGGCGTCTTTAACTCGTTTGGGTATGTCAACAAGTTTTAAAAATAAAAATAATGAAATCGACATTTGTAGCTGCCACGATCTGGACTGTCAAGTCTACTGTCGACAATTGAACGTCAAGGACTGGGACAACCAGACGTGCTCGACCGACTGCGCTGGCTGTTTCGACGATTCAGCCATTTTTCTCCCTATCAAGTGGCTTTTTTTCAACTGTATTTTGGACATTTTAGGGACGTTGAAACATGCGCTGGTGGGACGCCCCTCACAGCTGTCAACAAGACGGCGAATTTTACCAAAGATTCTGTAAGAAAACAAGAAAGGAAGCATTCTCGAGCAGACGACAAACTTTGTAATTGTTCGCGAGGGCTTCATCTGCAGGATGGACCAACTAGACAGCACGTGGTTCTACGAGCTTCGGAGTGGATGTCGGCCTTTGCCTGAGCAGTTGAAGTTTGTTGCAAAGGGATTGCTAACAAGAAAACTTTAGTGGAAAGGATTTGCAAGTAAAATGTCAGCGGGATCCAGAGACGTCCCCGGTCCCTCCAACGAGAACGATGGCTCCCTGCAAGAAGCCTCCGAAGAAGGAAACGACGCCTTCGCTTCCCACGCGTCCCACAACGAGCCCTCAACAGAAGACGGCGACTACACCAATGACGTCTCTGGAAAAGTAAAAAGAGATGGAATTGAAAAGGTCTTTAGGACAGCGACGACACAAACTGAGAAGGGAAAGAAGACAGCAGAAGAACCACTGAATAAGAACGAAGTGGAAGCTCCGAAGAAGAAGGAAGAAGATTCAAGGGACAAGTCGAAGGAGCCGAGCACCCAGCCGGCCTCGACCCCGAAGTTCAGCGAGGCTTCGGAGTCTTCTGAGACGTCCACCGAGGACTCCCACTGCATCACCGAGCCGAAGGACCTGTAAGTCGCTTGTGATCAAGCTCAGCATGGGCAGACTTCCTCTTCCGTTTATCTTCGCCTTCCAAGGTCTCGTCGCCCTCGGTCTCTATCTCTTCTGGAGATTCGTTCTTCGACACAGGAGACAGGTTTGCTTCTCTTCTCCATCAGAGAGAAAGAATTCAGCCTCGGGATGTGGAGACGCCCGTTTCGACGACTGTCTCCACCGTCTCGACCGTCTCGTCCATCGTCCAACCGACACCCAAACCTTCTCCAGCAATCTCCAAAAAGGGCGCTCCTTCAGCTGCACCGCGTAGGTCCACTTTTAGTTTGAATTGTCTTCAGCTTCGGAACATGAGAAGTCGGTGGAAGGAAAGAAGCCACCGAGATCGGAGCAGCCGTCGTCGTCGGCGAACAAGTCGGGCATCGAGGACTCCTCCTTCAACAAGTCCACCAAGGCCGAGGAGACCTCTGCCGACTTCAAGACTGAGAAAAATGTGAGTCTTCTTCTCCCTCAAAGGAAGACTCTGCAGACGGATCGAGGAGAGACGTCGAAAACGGGCAAAACGGGCAAGACGATGAAGGCGTCGAAGGCGAAGAACTCCAAGACGAAGACCTCGAAGACCCCGAAGACGCAGAAATCCCCGAAGACGCTCGGCGCGGCGACCACCGTGGGAACGGCCGGAAGAACCGAGGTTCGTCTAGAGAAGAAGTCTTCAAAAGGGAACAGAACATGATGGACGAAGCGGGCCGTCTGGGCGAGGAGAAGTTGCACGTGGACGTCGAGGGCCGGAAGCAGGCGCTCAAGGACGGCGAAGTAGACCTTTGAGACCATCGCTCCACCTCGCATATCCGATCTCGAATAAAGCATTACAGTGTTTTCTCTACCCTTGCAACCGTGGCTTTGAAAGCTCAGAAAAGAAAGACAGTTGCCTCGACCCTTCTGTTTGCCTCTGATCAGCCGCGGTCTCCGAGGGTCGGTGTTTGGGCAAAGTGAAGAAGAAAATCGATTTCCTCTTTCCCTAGACTAGACGGGGGCAACGGCCAAGGGCAGGCTGCAGTCTCGCTGGTCGGCTGTCCCTCTCCCTCTCCCCCTTCCCCCTATTGTTACGAGTGCTCTTAAACAGCATTTTGAGCCTTGGTTGTATCCGCCGATCAAAGAAGTAGTTAGTTTTTCAATTACTTTTTTCAATTACTGCTCACTTTGTGCAAACAATATTTCCGATGAAGGACATAGATGCATGACTTAAATAATTTAGAATTCGACCAATTTAAATATCTGGCGATGATTCTGTGATCGTTTACAACTGCAGCCCTGTTGACGTTTGAATTCACCTTATTTTGTCTAAACTTCCTGCGATTTGAAGACGAAAATCGCTTAATGTCTTTTTTTCTTTGTTAAACAAGTTGAAAAGCTTTTCCAAGCGCGCGTAGGCCGCACTTTCTGATGGTCACATAACATGATCACTTGTAAGAATGGTTCCATCTGCATTGGGATCTCTGTGAGCTGCTAAAGGCTATATGTAGAGTGTTTCCTTTGATCGAGTCTTAGGCAATCTATTGTTGTCTTTCGAGTGCAGATCTATTCTCACATCAGCGGAGACTATTCGGTACTGGTCATTCGTTGGCACATTTCACTCCCATACATTTCTGTTCCCGGTTTTTGCTCGGGAACGACTAAACTTGCATATTTCTAACGGCCGTCTGTCTCCACTTCAACTGTAACATTTCGTTTGTGCGCCAGTCAAATGCTCGTGAAAAATTTCCTTCAAACATAGCAGGTTGGGACACGAAGGTCTATGCGCTAAACAAGATGCATATCTAAAGTTAAAAAACTTTTCTGATGCGCGTAAGCAGCATCAAATCTTGGTGGCATATTTACACCAGTATGTTTTTTCGTCGTGTTTTTTTATCCCTTCAGAAATGGCGAGATTTCAGTAGATCCGTTTACAAACACGTGCAAATGTACGCGCGCAAGTTGTCTGTTTTCGGTATGGCGTCTCAGGAGATGACTGCGTGTTGTGCGTTAGAGAATCTGTTTTCTCCTTAGAGTCGCATAGAATTCACAATCTTTCCAAACACATTCAATCTGGAAGCTAAATTCGGAGTGGAATTTAGTCTCACTGTCAATAAGTCTTTCATAATTAAGTGGTGACAATGAGACTTGCTTTACAGGACGGAGTAAGCGTTAACACGCAAATACAATCCAGAGGTGACGATCGTCCTGATTTTTGTTACTGCTTCACCTTTTGTCATCGAAATTTCGCGCTAGAGAATTGGATTCAAAGCATCAAGATCATCAAAAGAAGCAACCATTGATGAGTGTCTCATAGATCGCACTCGTCCAGCCGAATAGATCGGCGAAACTCGACAAAATCTAGTAGCAAGACAAGTTGCTGCTGCTGCTGAAGCACAGCTGAAGAACAAGAAGGGCATTTTCAAGACGATGTTCAGTGATTTGACTCTTGAGATGGAGTATTTACTATACCAGCATAAGACTGGCGACTCAAACGCCAATAACTGGAACTCGTTTCATAAGCAAACTGTAAACCAATGCTAACAATAAGTGCTACAAGTGCGTACCAACTATCGCGTTTCACAACAAGAGCGTAAACGCGTTTTTCTCCTGAAGTTGGTCTGGTTTCAAGTCAACTTGATGACTGAAACGCTTGTCACTTCAGCTGATGAATAGAAATGCATCCATCCAAGTGCACTCTCGATTGTCCATATTCTGAAATCAATCCTGAATGGAATGAGCCATCGAGATATCCCGGTTTGTGACAAACGACCTACTCTAGCGTCTTCAACACTTTCATCATTACGTCGGACTAAAATAGAATATCTTCAACTACTCTATTTCGAAAAAAAGTTGTTGTTCTATCGCAAATTTTTGAAAAGAAGAAACATTGAATGAATGGCTCATAGGCAGCCCTCGAGTGTGCCGCATAAATCGACAACGGTCAAAGAACATTCGTGCAATGTGTCAAGAAAGAAATCAAAACGTGTAAAAATGGAACCACGGCGACAAGTTCAAGTGGATGCTTTGAATTGTTGCTCGCAAGAGTCACTTACAATTTCAATGTTACGATTGCTATCGATGAAAGTGGCGAAAGTGAACAACAAGAGAAGGAAATATCAAGGATCGTACAAGTGCAGATCATCGTGCATCATGACAAAAACGTCAACGCGTTCTTTTGCTTAACGTTGGCCTGCTTTCAAGTCATCATGATGATCGGAGCGCCTGTTTCGATAAATGAAACGAAAAGTCCACTCCAAGAGGACTTTCGGACACAATTCCTATTGGTATTTCTGGCAAATCCCACTGGACATAGTGTGCTATGAAGATATTCCAGTCGGTGACAAACGCCGTATGACTTCTTCCAAGCTTGAAGATCATCGCGTCAGAATGTTGAATGCCGACATCTACCTGATATCGAAAGCAGATCTTTCAAGATCTGATTTCTTGAAAAGAAACATTAAATGAGAGGCTTATTAATAGCGCTCGCTGTGCCGCATAAATCGGCAACGGAAAAGATAATTATCGCTCTTAGCGAGAATGAAATTGAATGTGAAGATGTCATTAGAACCACTACTGCAATTTCAAGCCGATGACCACTTTTTCGATTAAAAGAACAAAATAATCTTTACGGACATAGGTAATGTCGGATCCTATTGGCGCGTGATCAGTCTTAGACTTCGTGTCTCACGGAGTTTACTATGTTTCCGAACGCATTCATCCTCAAGATAGAAATCTGATTGTGAGTGGGATGGTTTGTGTCTTTGTCGACTGGCCTTGCGCAATTCGTCCGAAGTCCAAATTCAAAAAGACGAACTCGATGATTTCGAAGAAAAAAAAAATGCAAGAATGGGCGCATAGATCGTGGCCTCGTTGAAGATCGTGTATGTCGATCCGAACGATACGTCAAAGCTATCAATACTTTGAATTCATAGACTCATGGGTCAGAATTTCTCTAGAGAAATAACGCCAGCAATTAAAACGTTAACCGATGACAATCAGCTTACCTGAAGAACAACGGAAAGTTGTAAGCGAACTTTTTATACCAACACAAGTCTGGAGACTAATTGTAAGATTTAATTTCACGCTGCTGCGATAAAGATGACAATGGATCGTCAAAGAGAAAACCAAGAAGAAAACTTCGACGAGTTTGCACGTAGATTGCACTTGTCTGGCCGAATATATCGGCCGCGATCGTTAACAAGCTAAAAAATTCGTCGAGAATGGCTAAAGTTGCTCGTTTCTATCGCTCATCTGTCTCTTCTTTGCTGTATGCTTTGGCAGCCTACCAATCAAATGTTTCTGTAAGATATCTCCGTTAACATAGCAGGCTGGGATACTAAGGTCTATGAACTAAACCGAATGCACCTCTGTAGTTAATCTTCATGATGCGCGTATGTAGCATCTTTTACTTGTGGCATAAAAGCACTAAGATGTTCTCTTCTTTGTGCTATTTTTGTCCCTTCCGAAATGATGAGATTTCAGTAGATCCGTGTAAAAACGTGAAATATGTGCGTGTCAAGCGGTTTTGTTTCGCTATGGGGTATCAGGTGACGATTGTGCTTTGTGCGTTGCTCAGCCTTCCTTTAGAGTTCCATAGAATTCTCTGCCTATTCAGACTTATTCAATGTTGAAACCAAATACCGAGTGAGTTGAATGAATTTCTCAATCAGTCTTCAGTAAGTTGTGAGACCTACTTGTCTTGACGGGATGCGTTTGAACTCGTGTACAACGTCGATGCAAAGATCGTAATGATTTGTACCACAGCTTCACCGCTTCAAACCGAAACTTCGCGATGAAGAGTTTGATTCACTCGATGCATTCCTCCTGTGATCAAAAACTTCAAGCAAAGCATATAAATTGCTGCTTGTTGGATCGCGTAAGTCGATCATAAATAGCCATGCAATTACCGTAACCAGGAGTTGTGAGAGAATCACTTATGGTTTGACAATTCAAGTCTATGTGAGACAACCATGTTTGTTTGAAAAAAGAACATCGTTCGAAGCAAACGTCGAATTCAAATATTGTACCAACATAAGTCAGGCGACTTATTTGAGAATTAACTCACCACATGGATATTGATGAAATAAAACAATCAAGATTATCAAATGAAGAAACTTTGATGAGTCACTCATAGAAGGCGCTCGTCTCACCGAATATATCGGTGGTGCTTAACAAGATCGGATGCCTAAAAAGAATCAAAAGAAGTGCTTCACATCTGAAGTTCAGGAAGAGCGAATTCAAGCACCTTGCCGCTTGAAGTGGATCGAGACTTTGATGAGTGACTCATGTAGACTACACTCGTCTGGCCGAATAGATCGGCGCTACTCAGCAAGATAAACAAAAGGATGGAATCTCAAGAAATGGCTGAAGAACAAGAAACTTTAACTTTTCTTTTTCAAGAAACTTTAACACGTTCCAGCGCCGAAGTAGGGGCTTATGCTCAAGGAAGTTGACCTCATAAGTTCATGAATGCAGTTTTCTGCTCAATGTCGGCTGGAGTTAAGTCGAAATGATGATTGAAGCGCTTGTCATCCAACCTCTTTCTTTCTTCAGAAGACTTCTTATTTCAGGGGATGACAGCTTTATCTTCACTTGCCGTTACATTCTCTGACCACATAGATTCTCTCAATATTGATCGAAAAGGGTTGAAGGGTCTCATTTTTGTCATCTCTTCGTCTGTTTGTGGCCAACAAATTTGTTGAGAACATTTTCACATGACATTGCAGGATGGGACACAAAGGTCTTGAAAAAAAAAACTCTTCTTGTGCGCGTAGACGGCACTTTGTCTGGTTGCATATGTCTTGCAGATATGTTTTATGTCTCTTTTATCTCAGAACGCGAGTTCAGTCGATTGATGTTTTGTATGCCTTGAAATAAGTGCGAAATTTCTTTGGTTGTTCGTTTTCTGGAGACGACAGTCTGATGTTCGTTGTGAGACATATGCATAGTGTCTCACAGAGTTCACTATGTTTCCGAACAATCTTGAGACAGAGTTCGGAGTGGAATTTTGCCTCTTTGTCAACAGGATTTGAGCGATTTGCCCGAAATCCAAATCCAAAAAGATGTTTTGGATGATTTCGTAGAAAAAAATTAAGCAGGTGCATAGATTGCCGCCGCTTTGAAGGCCCTGTATATCGATCCCAACAAAACGACGAAGCGATTTTGAATTCAGGGACTCATGACAAGAGTGTCATAATGAATCTTGAGAGAAATATCGGCATGTGAAAGGCCTTGTATACGACAATAAGTCGGCGGACTAAAAAATTTAATTATACAAAGCCTCGATGGAGATGGCAGTGGATCATCGAAGAGAAAACGAAGAAGAAAATTTTGACGGGTGGCACCTAGATTGCTCTTGTCTGACCCAATGATCGGCTATAGTTAACAAGAATTCGCTTCCATCAATTTGAATCACGTCCTGGTGTGTCAAGACCCATTCGAGTTCGCTTCCTCTACCTCTTCTCCTTACATTTAGTGCAGAAGAAAGAGCCGTAATTGGCTATGTAAGATTGCCTAAGTCTCGAACCTGAGTTCATTAAAATCATGATAGAAAGGAAACATACAATTTGGAGGGTAAGATCTTTATTCGGCACTGGCTCGCTATCACTACAAATTGAATATTTCTTTCGTGCGCATGTAGACAGCGTTCTCTTGTGATCACATTGCCTGATCATTTGAATGTTTTCCCATGTTGAAGTCTTTGATGTCAGTTCTTTAATGCTATTGACTCTGTTGTGTTCTATTTCGTCAAGTTTCCTATGTTTTATTTGCAGACCACTCCTTTGTGATCCTATAGGCTTCAATATCCATGCGAAGATCAGTGTGTGGAGATGTGAAATGCATGTAGCTCGAGGATGTGTGAATCGCATAGGCTGATTACGCTGAAAAACTTGCCCCTTGTCACGTTGCAATGAATGCTGAAAACCCATCTCGCTGTAGGCATTATGATCTTCGACGGTCTATGAAATTTAGAAAATAAACTTTTTTCCTTTTCTCATTACACAGAAACCAAACATCAATAAGCATCCCTTCCTCTCCAATTTCTCGCTTTAAGGTCTGCCCTTTCCTGATTGCAACCGCCGACTGGTCAATTGTGATTTATGGGAGCTAGCATGTACACATTGCCATTTCATATGAAAACTATTGTATTTTCGCAAAGTTGGTCTATTCAACACAAGTTTATTTCTAGTTGTCTTTTCTATCGTCTGTTGGCTTTTTAAAATCCTAGTTGAAAATTTTTTTTCTTTGTAATCTCCCCCCCCCCCCCCCTTCGATGTCATCCTGACGATCTCTACAACGTTCAAAAACTCTTAAAATGTAAGTCTTTTTCAACAATTTGTATCAAAACAAATGCACTCCCTTCCCTCTCAGTTCATAATTGCTTTCAGAGACGTCCTCGAACAAAGGGCCACCGCCCCGGAAGACTGTCGATAAGCGTTTAACGATGCTTCGGCCGGTCTCGATTTGAAAAGCCAAACCATCACACGCGAAGGAACGAAACCACGATGGCCCCTAGCTTCGCTGCCCTCGTTCTTATTTTCGGTCTTTTGGCCTCTGCTGAAGGCCTCAAGTGCGCCGGCGGAATCATCATCAGTGGCAGCAATTCCACTCAAGCAGCTGTTTCGGTTAGAATTTGCTTGGTTGACTTATAATTTAATTCTTGCCTTACAATTTAAATTTTCTCCAAAAAGTGCAAAATCGACTTTTATGGCTGATTCATTTCAACAAAGTGATTTCAGATCGACTGCTCCAATGACAACGCGCAGTGCGTCGAGTTCACGGGTGGCTATAGCTCG
Source organism: Poikilolaimus oxycercus (assembly GCA_034700245.1). Taxonomy (NCBI): domain Eukaryota; kingdom Metazoa; phylum Nematoda; class Chromadorea; order Rhabditida; family Rhabditidae; genus Poikilolaimus; species Poikilolaimus oxycercus. Next base: position 10,220 of record JAQIXL010003262.1, read on the forward strand.
GCCCGATATCGCATCTTCTTCTGCACCTCGTTCCGGGTTCGTTGAACCTTTGGACTCGAGAACTTCTTCCATTGCTTCATTTGAGCTAATTTTCTAATTTTCAGGTAGCCGCCAACGAATTTTATGGCACTTACGAGAGCTATGTCTGTCAGGTGCCTGATGACTATTTCGGCCTCGATCCCTCAATGTGCTTTTGTAACGACACGGACAACTGCAACCTCAATTTTGCTTCCTTGCCGTCAGTTCCCAATGGTGGAGCCGCTTCGGGATCCAGGTTTCAAGATTTTTTTTCAAACTTTGACCTTTCAGACAATGCTACAATGGCATTGTTGATCGCCACTCACCCAACCTTCGAGGTGGCATTGATCGTTGTGACGGTCTCTGTGTCACTTACACCTACTACTCGGGGCAGTCAAACGTCTATGGGTGTGCGCCGGCCGAGACGAGGTCTCAACTAGGAGCAGTCAGTGATAATTCCTGCGTGTACCTGGGCGACCTATCGGCCTGCTTCTGCACGGGCGACCTCTGCAATGCACCAGCCACTCTCTATCCGAC
>JAQIXL010003263.1:0-10773 GCA_034700245.1 Poikilolaimus oxycercus
TTCTCCTCGTCGCTTCTTCTGCCTTCTTCATTACCCACATTTTCATAACTTTTTGGATGATTGTTCAACCACTTCCGATGGGTTCACGCATGGAGAATTCAATAAAATTGATTGTAGCTCTGACGATTCACTTTTCAGTGAGTAAAAAGCTACTTTTCGCTTTCTACAGCAAAACAAGCACTTAAAAGCGCTAAACAAACCTGACAGGGATAAAGATCGCGTCGAGACGCGTCGATTGAGCTATTGAACACCCCGAATCGACCAACATATGCACGAAATCAAGCCTTCCCGAAATAGCCTCTCAGAATGGCCCTGTGCCAAAAGTTTTCTCACTCTTACAGAAAATCTCTCATATCACCTCTACGGCCACATACCCCTCTCTTTCGACGTTGCTCGATACGATTGAAACAATCCTGTCCGAGAAGAAAGGACTCGAAAGTGCGACGGCTGTTCGTCGCCTAGACCGACCCGATCCAATCGTCGGTTTTGTTCATCGCGCTTCGCCGCCACAACCCGCACCCGACCCTCCGGCTCCGGTTTCGCGCGGTTCTCCTCGCGTCCACCTTTCGCTGTGTCATCTTCTTCTTCTCAAGAAGTCTTTAGTAGTCATTACCAAAACCCGCACGTCTACATGAGTCTCTCGGGGCTGGCCGAGCCGGCATCTTTGCCGTCCTCGAGGTCTGTCCCCTCTCTGCTCTGACACAGCACCTCGACAAGCTGCACTTGCCGCTCCTCATGTGAGCGGGCGACCTTCTCTTTCTTTCGCCTCACTGCCGTGAGCATTCCTTTGTAACACAAATTTGCAGCCGAGGAGACTCACGCGTCCCTGTGCCGTGTCTCGCCCCTGTCATCTCTCCACCCTCGCACCTCCCTTCTTCCTCTTCGCTCCTCGTGGGACAGGTCTCTACATTCACACAAGACACTTTGCACTTTAGCCACCGTTATTAGCAAGTTCATTCTCGCTCAAGTGCGAAAAATCAAGGGAGAGTACAAGACTAGCACCAGGAGGCATTCACTGCTGCCTTCATCCGCTCCGGTGCCCTCATTTCATTGTCGACTTTGCTATTATGGAACCGCAAGCGAAACGCTGCCGCCCCTGTCCGCCGCCACCAGTGCCGCCCGTCTTCGCCTCGAATAGTCGCTTCGACAATCTCGACAGCACGACGATTGCCTACCTGCTGAGCTTCGTCGATGCGCCAGACGCACTTCGAATGGCGAAATGCAGCCGCAGGTTTGTCTGTTGATCCACTTCAAAAGCTGGTTTCAGGCTCGATGAGATCTACAGCCAGACTCGAAATCTACGTCTCTTCCGTCGTTACGACCTGGTCATTGTGGAATTCTCTGAGAATGAGAACATTTGGGGGCAAGCCAGGCTTGCTAACAGCACTGCCAATCAGCCCACGAAACCTCTTTTCGTGCGGTTTGTCGAGGAGACCGTGATGGACTCGGACTTCGTCCTCAGCGACGGCGCACTAAGCCTGCGTGCGAAATTCGACAAGAGCAGAACTCGACAGCAGTGGCTGAAGACTCAAATGTGGCGGAAGTGGATGACCAAGATCAACTTCAAGGAGCCGCTGCCAACAATGAACTGTCACGTAAATGGCGGCGCCGAGCGCCTCGCGATGTTGATGCTTTTCAAGTTCCTTCAAGAGCGTCTCGCACTCGATCAACTCTTCGTCGATGAGGTCGATGCGGAGGCGTTGGACTTCCTCGTCCGTCACCCGTTGCCGCTCGTCCGTCACCTTCACATTGTTCCGTCCGAGCCGGAACTGGAAGACGAGATCCTCCGTCTCGTCGGGACGATGCCCGACCTCGAGGGACTCGCGCTGCACGGCTTCGACAGCAACCTCTCACGGCGCTTCTACGAAGATCCAGTCGTCAGCCGGCTTCAGACGTTCGCCGCCTTCGGCGAGTACTGCGATGCGGACGTCTCTCGGATGAAATGGCGGAATTTCATTTCTACCGTTGGCACTAGTCTTACACCAGACGGAATCGCGGAACTACTCGACGAGTGGAAGGAAGACCAACGAGAAATCGGCTTTTGGATTTTCAACTTCGACCTTGGCACACAGACTATTGAGCAAGCCGCCCGGCGAGTCCTCGGAGGCTCCTTCGACAGCACACTGGACGCCGAGTGGTGGGGGGACGCAGTCCTCAAGAGCAAGTCGGGCAGGGAGATGCAGGTGATGGTGCGCCATGAAGACAACGAAGTGAATACGGTCGCATTCACTACCATCGCCGACTCGAACCCCTTCTGGCTTGGCTTTGTAAACGCTTGGTTGGATTTATTTGTGTGAATTTATTGTCAAGATGTTCCACTTTCTCAATCATTGTGCAATATTTATTTATTGTAGATAAATGCGTGCATTTATTCGATCTAGTCATACTGTTCCTCTTCATCACGACCACTCACTTGAGACACACAACAACCATTCCGACCGTTCTTTTTCAAAATGCTGTTTTGATAGTTGGTTCGTATCCTTTCGACTTTTATTTAACCACACACATACAACTTCAGAGGGAAACCTCGCGGTGGGGAGGAGGCAAGATGGAGGAGAGAAAGAAAGGGAGAATCTGCGGAAAGATTCCTCTCATCGACGTTTCCTTCTCTTATATGCCTTTCGCTTAGCATGGCATTAGGTTGCTGTGCAAGTCTCTCTCTCAGTCACTTACAAGGACTCGACGAGACACTAGTTGAAGTGCTCGCTCTCCTCTACAATCGAGCACCTCGTTTTACACAGACCGAAGAAGTAGTAGCAGCTCTGACGAGAAAGCTGCAGGACCTGAGCACTGGTCGGCAACCATCGTGCAGCTCATGTGGTCAGCCATTCCGCCTCGTATGCGATTTTTGCAGAAATAAAGACCAACCCTCCTCAACTTTCTCTCGAAACTATTCTTATTACCAGGACGAAAGATGTAATGAGCAGACCCAGAATGAAGACCGGCGAGCCAATCTGAAACGAATGTACTTGAGTGTCAAGAACGACCGAAAAAAATGAAAGAAGGAGCGTGAGGGAGATGCCCGGTAGAAGGGGCACATGTGACTTTTGAAAAGTCGGGAACTCTAGTCACTGACACCATTTTTTCTCTTGCCATTTTTACGCGACACTGAAGAAGATATGGTGGCTAGCAGTACTTTGTCTCTAGCCAAGGGAGCCCATATGTCGCCCCGCAAAGCATTGAAGGAGGACCGTAAGCCTTTGAGAAATGGTCCCACTTTCACCTTGTTCACCAAGGGAAGGGGAAGGGAAGTGAATATGGAAAAGCTTCAATCCGGGACAGGCTGCTACCTGAACGAGAGGCTCTCTCTCGGTGCAAACTGACGATTTCCTCTTATGCCTCTTTTTGCTCCTGTATGGAACTCTCATTGTCGGGGTGAAGCGTGAAAGAAGACCGAAACATGGACGAGGAGGCACGAGAGGGGAGAAGTTCGTGTACATAAAAGGAGGTGATGGTAGAGGATGCACAGGGGGCTGCGATGACTCCTCCACGTATTGTACGGCTTGATATCAAGTGACCAGCAAGTGCGAAGGCTTTTCATTAAAAGACGGCCATAGCGCATGTTCACGCGGTATAAAAACGAACGGCGTCCACAACACTGCCAAGGCATAAAAATAGACCTTGGACATAAAAGGGTAAATTTATGCCAAGTGGCAGAATTAGATCCATGCCTTGAAGTAAAATTTTATGGCAATGGCAGAAAATTTCTGCCACAGTCATAAAATTTACGTTTGGCATGAAATTTTAACGACAGCCATTTCATCCGACCCCTGAAGCTCTAATTGTCAAAGACTCGCCGGTAAGAATGGATGGCCGTTTCAGCAACAATGTCACAATGGCTGTCTACGAAAAGACCGAAATCTCACTCGCGGGCGTTCGATGTTTTGGCATTTTTGGAATTGAAAGAATTTCTTCGAGGAGAGGGAGGGAACTCTAACTGATTCTCTCACACACATTCAGCTCGTCGGTTTCTAAAAGCTTTGAGCAATATCTCGTCTGACAGCAGGGACAGCCTTGCGTGACAGCGGTTCCATTCCACCAAGGAAATCAATGCCACACTGCCGAAGGCAGATGGCGGCGTCTTTTTGGTTCTGGCGGTAACGTTGATGCACTGTGTGAGCTTCGGTTTCCTATACGCGCATTTAGTGCTTTGATGTCTATTATTTATCAACCGTTGCAGATTCGCCTATTGATGGCCGTACTCCATTATGTGCACTTAGATTGCACTGTTTGCTAGTACCTACACGGCAACGACAAAAAGTGTCCGAAAAAGTTTCGTTTGTGAAAAGCAATTTTGACCCGAAAGAAAGCTACCTACATATCGTCAACCGTCAAATGGTTCATTGCCGCGCAATCTAAGAATCTCTTTGAGGAAAAAAACAGCTACTTTGTTTTTTTTCAGACATCAACATTTCACAACTGCAATAGTTCCACGTTCTGCGTGTTAACTCTATTTCCGGCTAATAATTCCATGGATTTGTTGTTCAAGTATGCCAGAGAAAAATGGAAGCTATATGAATTGATCTAACAGCTAAGACGAAATATCTGCTGGCCTTTACAGCGTGGAATAAATCGTTTTTTTCAGCAATTCTCGAAAAAAATACAGTTTAGGGGGACGCGTACTTGAAGGGGGACAGGAACACTTGCTAGCCGAATAGAAGTTACTCTTTGTAGTAATGCTTCGGCTTCGTGAGTCAGAATCTGCATTATCGAGGAGCTGTGCAAGCAGGACATTTGCGTGACAGCAGCTACGAAATCCCATTCGGCCGGCCTCATTTCTTCGAGAAAAATCAATCCAACCGCGAGGGCTTCCTTCTTCACCGTGATATCCTGCCGACCTCTTTCATTGATGAAAATTTTTCGCGGCAGACTCATAACAGTTCGGGAAATGTTTCAGGTTTGCTTATAAACAGCCAACTCAAAATGCGCATTTACCGCAACTCGTTGATTGAAGAGAGCACACATCCCTGGTAAGCGTTGCTACTCAAGTCTAGAGCGAAATTTATTTGATGTCCTTGCCTAAAGTGCTCTTCGACAAACTTTCCTTCAATCAAGCTGGAATGTTTACGCCACTCTGTCCGTGATCTTATCTACTTCTCACGTCAAGCATTTCAATTCGGCGTTTCTTTCTCGTCAAAAGTTATTTTCTTGAATCGTCAGTTATCAGCAGTTGCTTTTCAGATTTGCTCATGGGCAGCAGATGCTGATGAAGGCGTGCATTTACTTTGCGTCGATTGGCGTCACGCGAAAGACGTAACATTAGAAACTCGATCATTTCAGTGAAGCACTAGACGCTGCTTGAATCATCATCGTGGTTCTCAACTATCATACGCGCAATTAGTGAGACACATTTTTCTTTTGCGCTAACGAGTTGATTCAGTATCTTGGAGTTATTACCGGCTTCGCAAGTCTAATTGTAAGAAAAATAGTAAAGCTATCTCATTTTTGCCATCAATCTTGTTATGAACGTGTAATAAAAGCGTTTTTCTCCTTTGAAAGTCTTGCCACCAAACGACAGTGCTAATGTTCACTCGATGAGAGCTCTGAGACGTTACTGAACGAATTTTTCTGATGTGAGAACTCTAGCAAGTTGTTAGGCACGGTCGAAATTGCGAGCATCGTCGGTCTTCAGCGGTACGAAACAGGTTCTTGGGCGAACAAATTTTCTTCTCGACAAGGCGCAATTCTGCGTGTCAGTGACTACGAAAATCCAGCTCGCCTCGCCGTGCGTGGAAAATCAATGCGACATTGACGGAGGCAGATGGAGCAGCCTTTTAGCTGGACATACACACTGTTTCGCTTTTCCTTCTACGTTCCTTTTACTTACCAAACCTTAACCATCGCAGATTCGTCCATAGATGATCTTTTCTCAATGATGTACATCGACTTCACATCGCTGCTTCACAAATGAAGAATCGAAACGGAGTGCCTTTTCGTTTTGAAAATTCATGCCAGCGTGTTCTACCACATTCAAGCTGATTGTTAAGGGAAAAGATTAGTTTGTCAAAGCTCCTTGATTTGTTCGAGATTGAATACTAGGAAAAGCCTAATGGCTACACAAATGTACATATAGATGTCGTCTTTCAAAAAACAAACATGGAAAAAAACGCGAAGGTTAGTTCGCCCGTTCAAATTATGCACACCAGAGGATTATACTTGTAGTCTAAAGCAATAGTCATCTTTTATAGGGGCGATTTGTGATGAACTCGTCTACTCATAGATTTAAGTAGAGAGTCCGGTAAGCATCCACAATGAAAAAAGGAAAACATCGATCGACGATAGCTTCCACATAATCGTTCATATGTACAGTCGCATGCCTTGTGCCAAAATACGGCCCTATAAACTGTTTGTTTTTTGGTTCGTTCACTCGTACATTCTACCATTTTTCCAGTCGATAAAAGCTGTGAAAAAGATCTTGTCGTTCTGATGGTATGTAGAAGCATTGCGCGAGAGCCTCTGTGAAAGGCCTGCGCCACTGTGCTTGCCTCAATGAAGCTCTTCCACTGACAAATCAACGAGGCATGCCAGGCATGCGTCAACGAGGCATGCGCTTGTGAGAAGCGCATGCCTCGTTGATTAGGCCAAATGTCTTTGTCTCTTAGACGAACTGGAGATGGGGGTCCATTCCGAAACGACTTTCTCTAACAGATTCTCTCGTATCAATTAAGCTATTAGTCGATAAAAGCTTTGAGAAATATCTCATTTGACGGCAGGACAGCCTTGCGTGACAGAAGCTCTATTCCGCAAAGGAAATCAATGCGAGATTGCAAAAGGCAGATGGTGGAGTCTTTTGGTTCGCGCAGCAACGTTCACTCGCCTGGTTTTCTTACTCGTGCATTCAGTTGATCAGATGCCTATCATTTATTAACCGTTGCAGATTCGCCCATAGGTGCCCTTATCTCAATTATGTGCACTATACATTGCACTGCTTGCTTTGCAAAAATTCTGTCTCAAAGTGCACATTGAGGACAAGAACCTCATGTTAAGGATATGTGAAAAGCAATTTTGACTCGCTAGAAAACAGTCACATCACTGACAATCACATGTCATCAACGCGGTAGTGCTCTATTGCACGAAATCGATAAGGCCTGCAAAAAATCATGAAAATATGTGGATACGAGATATGAAAACGTCGCAATACCACTTCCAACACTGCCACAAACGTCACAACGTAAGTTCGCTATTCGCTTCAAAGAATTTTGATGGGAAAACAAAACAGCCTCAAAGATAGCAATTTATAGAGGAATCTTATTGTATTTCGGCCAACAGATTGAATGGTGAAGTGGAATTCTTGTGAGATATGTAAGGTTGGCGGTCGAAGCTCAAAGCAAGGTTAAAAGTCCTAATCGGTATGTGACTGCGTTCTGCTTTTTCAGGCATCAACATTTCATATCTGGTTTCTATTTACCTCGTGTGTAGCTCTGTTTACGGCTTATAGGCCCATGGATTTTTTTATTCAACGTGCACCACAAGAACATGAAAAATACGTGAAGTACTCTAACAGCTTCAAAAACGGATCGTTCTGTTGACGAATTATGCGCTGGTGCTTACGACTGGAATAAATCATTTTCAGCAATTCTTAAGAGAAACACATATTAGATCGTTAAAAGGCAAAAGCAACCGGGTTGTAGAAAATCAATGAGACAGCAAAGAGACGGCGGGAGAAAGCTTTTAGTCGCCCGGGTAATCCCACCAGCCGCCGTCATCGCGCTTCCATCTTTTCGCTTTAAAAACGGTTTCGCTTGATGACAACTGATTTTCAGAGACGCTCATAAACGGCAGATCTCAAAAGACGTGCATTTACATTGCGCTGATTTATGCAACCGAAGGCGTAGTATGTCGTCGAAACTTCAATTGAATTGTGAAATCTCCAACTCTGGAGACGGACACTCGATTTTTTGTGATCGTGAGTGAAAAATATTTCCTCCCAAAACTGGTTGCAGCACTCGTGGTCTCATTACTGCATCACTCTTGGGACGACCTCAATGCTGGAAATGGGAGACTTGAAAGTTGAAGAAAAGTACGCCGTGCAGGTCGCGAGAACATTCGTTTCAGCTTCAGTTATCGGCACGACAACAACTACAATGTACTGTGAATGAGGACGAGCTTTTGCTCGCTCCCTCTTCCGTTGTCCTCCCTTCTCCTCCTTCCTTTTGCTCCTCTCACCCGTCGGCATTGTCTCGGCTGACATGCAGAGAGGCAGGCACGGCTGGTAGAAAACCGGCGTGTCTCGCTTCTCTTGGTCAGTCGGGAGGCCACGACGCGGTACGCCATCTCGCCGTCTTCCCCGACTCACCCTCTCCCTCGGGCCTCGGCACGGTCCTTTATGTAAAGAACCTATTGTGGCCCATCCCCTTCCTTTAGCCCGCTAGCACCCCGTATTGTAAGCTCCCACCTCACATCCTGTACGTTTTGACCTTTTTCTTTATTGTTCTCATTCGAGTACCCGTGTACTATAATCTCATCCTTTACAATAGGTCGGTTGTGTGCGTGTAATAAAACGTTTTTCTTCTTTGAAAGTGTTGCCATCAACATTCACTTGACATCCACATCACAGTCGCTGTGGAAAACGTTAGTGAATGAATTTTCGGAGAGTTTGCTGAACGACGAGACGGAAAGAAAATTCTTCGCGACAAGGCGATGTTCTGCGTGTCAGCGACTACGAAAATCTAGCTGGCCTCGCCATGCGAGAAAAATCAATGCGATACTGAGGGAGGCAGATGGAACAGCCTTTCAGTTGACGTGGTTAGGCGCGCGGTTTCGCTTTTATCTATCGTTCATGTTTTCTTGCCAACCAAACCATAACCGTTGCAGGATCGTCCATAGATGACCGTTTCTCAATGATGTGCATCGACTTCACGCTGCTTCACTAAATAAGAATCGAAACTCATCAGAGCTTTTTCTCTTTGAAAATTCCTGACATGACTGCGTCTTCTACCATCTTCAAGCTGATTGTCGATGGTAAAGATTAGTTGCTTGTCCCAGGCTTTCTCACTTCTCCCTGGATGGATACATTGGAAAGCTAAATGGCCGCACGATGGTCAAGATGTCGTCTTCCAACCAACAAAGATGGAAGAAAACGCAAAGGTTAGTTTGCCCGTTTAAATTACTCCACAGGATTAATTGCAGCGCTAAACAATGGTAAACCTTTATAGGGGCGATTTATGATGAAGACTGGTCTACTCACGGATTGAGTAAACAAGCTTCAGGTACACATCTACGATGAGAAGAAGAAAAGATCGATTGACACAAGTTTCCACATAATTGTGTTCATGTACAGTCGCATACCTGGTGCCAAAGATACGCTAATTGGGCAGGCAAGTCCTATAAACTGTTTGTTTTTGGCTCTTTCACACGTACATTCAACTACTCGGTCTCCAGTCGATAAAAACTGTGAGAAAGGTTCTGTCGTTCTGATGGCAGAGGCATCGCGTGACAGCGGCCACGAAAGCCCTGCGCCACTATGTTAAGAAATCGATGAGACAGCAGAAGGCATGAGGAAAGATTGTCATCATCCTTCCTCTTTCACGCGTTCGTATCACCCTTCGATATTGTCGCACTGAAAGATGCTGTGGCGTTACTACATATTCGCTTTTAGATATGCTTATAAATGGCTTTGCCCCAAACAAGCCCTTCGACTAAGAAGGGCATGCCTCGTGAATTAGACCGAATGTCTTCGTCGCTTATGAGCGGGAGATGGGGTTCCTTCCGAAAAGACAAGACAAACATTGTTTTGGCAAACAGAAGGACTTCCACATACGGATAGCCTTCATTGTACGGGGTCATCGTTTTGTGCGTGACCGTACAGCGAGGATGGAATATTTCTGTTGTGGGCATTACCGTGAGCCATCAGTCCTTTCGACAATAATTGAAGCAACAAGGCGCGGTTTGGCGTGTCTCAGACTACGAAACACCCAGCTGGCCGCTGAAGAAAATCAATCCGGGGAAAGGCAGCGCCTCATATTATGCAGCACGCCTATACCTTGCGCTCGGTTTCTTCTTCAAGCTTTTAACGTTTTGCAGTTTCTTAATCCTAAATTTTGCAGATTGGTCCGTAGACGGCTTTATCTCGGTGATCTGTGATTACATCACATCGTTGGCCAAGATCTCGAAATGAGACTGCTTTCTTTGGAAAAAATTGCCATAATTACTGCTACAGATTTATTATGAGTGGAGACCATGCTTGAATGGAGAATAGCGAAACATAAGCATGTGGGCTTTTCGCACTTTGGAGAAGAATATCAGTGACGCAAAAGGTGAACGCCTTTTCAATCTCATTTTGGCGGTTTAACGTGGGGTGTGGCGTTTTCTATCAAACGTTTCGACGACGGAAGCTCATGACTTGGTATAATTAACTCCAGATGCATTTCGTCTCACAGACGGGGTTTATAGTGCGTGCTGTTCGCAGCGTACGAAATTTTACTATTGCCGATAAATCCACTTCCACATCAACATTTCCAGCGGTGATATGCTACAGCGTCTATCGAGCGATGCTTATGGAAGACCACATATGTAGAGCTTATCCGGTTTGAGCAGGGGTCCTGCAAATTTGTCGGCAGAGAAAGTGCGATGTGATACTCGGAATTTCTTACACCACTGTTCGATCTGTGCTTCATGAAAATCATCAATGTGTACGAATATCCATGACTTTTGGAAACAATGGCATTCATAACGACCGTTTTTTCCTTTGCAGAAGTATCCTTACATATAATAAACGCCGACGGTAATCATGTCCGTCACACTTTCAAATTTCTGGCGCGCACGCCAAATTCG
>JAQIXL010003264.1:0-10771 GCA_034700245.1 Poikilolaimus oxycercus
GTTTTCAGATCTCAAGGAGAGTAAAAGGGCCCGACCAAAGGAAACTTCCCCCGGCGCTTCGCGCCGGGGGCGATTTTGGAGGTGGAAACGTGTTCCGGCGATGCCACCTAACAATGTATGCAACCGCTCCATTCATTTGTGCTGCGTTGAAACTTCTTTGATCGCGGTCGCCAGCAGCATTTCTAGTCGCGAGAAAATTAAGCAATCCTGCAATGGACATTGGGAGTATTGAGAGTACTGACGCCTTCGAAAAAAATTTTTCGTAGACGCGGAGTTTGCACTGATGTTTGTTTTGGCGTTGTTTCAATGAATATTATAAAGTGTTTGTCACCACAGACTCATGTTGAAAGAAAACCAAGAAAAACAGTGTTTGAGTGGTCTCTCTCCATGTGCAAGATCGGCAAATATAGACATGGAGGACTAGAGAAGAGTTGCAGAAAGTTGAGGAATCAAAGGATTTGTAAACCGTCGACAAGGAGCAAATTATTGAAGTCTGCATGGATGGATGGAGTTGAGCTGATAGTGAAACGTAGTCAAAAATCATTCTTTGAAGCAAGTTTTAGTTTTTCTGAACAAGAGAGGCGACGAAGTCGCACAGCAATCGTTTTCAAAGATTCATTGTTTTACCAGCGTGATAAAACCTAGTTCGTTTTTGCAGAAAGAAACGTTCTTCAGGAAGGGTTCTCTTAATTTCATTTTATTGCTTTAAGCTCCGACCAAAGACCAAAGGCATTACTGCTTGACAACTTTCCTTGAAATCAGCCTCCACCAAAACACATTTACTTTTTTTGTCTCCAACCCAACAAAAGGAGACTTCCCTTTAGCTCCGCGGCGTTCAAGAGATATTTGAGGGGTTAGCGAGGCGGCCTTTGAAGAGGGGGGTCTCGGAACAGTCAAAGAATGTGTCAAAGGGACTCTGAGAGAGGAATCTAGTGCAAATCGAGGCAATAAAATAGCCGCCAAGACGGAAGAGAGGGAATGGAGTACCGATGATGGTGTTCTCCACGAAGGCCGACACAATGACCGACAGCAGGCGAGGGCGAGCCACGGCAGCATCGCTGAGGAGGAGGGGGAGTGGAATGGCAGCTCTGGAGGAGAATGAAGAGAAAGAAGATGTTGAAGTTGAGCTAGACGTTTGAGTTGAGCGATGGCAGAGTTCTTTTCTGAAAAGAAGCCTCATACAAGGAGGTACTGATGAAGACGATTACGCGCCTACAAGTAAAAAACGTGCAACATAAATCTCAAACAGTCAACCGTCTCAATTCTTACTGCCCACAAACAGTAAACGACAACGGCAAACTTTATCGCCTTGCCACAAGTTCAGTCCACGAAACTCACTAGTCCCAAACCTCAAACACCGACTCAGACAAGTCATAAAAAATCTCAAAAGAGCCGAAAAGAGGAAGAGACGTTCCGCGAGGGTCGTCCGAACGCCTAGTGACGGGGGTGTCCCAAGGCCCTCGGAGTGAGTGCTCATCTTATCTCCTACGGGCTCGATCGTTCTTGGTAATGAAGCCGGCTGGGTGGAAGGAGACGATCACTGTCACGACGAAGTTCATGGCTCTACGACTAGTCTGCAAAAGTTTTTCAATCTCCATCGAAATCGAAGCAGTATCACAGTTTGTGGGTGCGAAGTTAGGGTTGTCTATTGAAACACAACTCTTTTATTATACAGGCATGATGGAGACCGCATACTGACGTGCTCTTCCAGACTCCTTAATTTAAACTCTCGTTGAAATTTGTTATGTGTATAAATCAATGTCGTTTCGCTAGCACTTCGTTCCCCAAACCTCCATTTCGTTTCAAGTTCATTTCAAGGGGTAGGAGAACCCGCCGATTGTTGCCTTCTCCCAGATTGCATGATTTTTTTTTGCGTTTTCGCACTCGAAACATGGATGCTTTTCATCGAATGGGCCCTCAGCGGATTAGCTTCCTTCCCCACACCTCTGCATTCAAACCCTCCACGAAACTCACAGATCTCAATCGTTGCATGCCACATTTGCCCAATGGCAACGAGTACGAATTCGTTCCATTGGCTGAGTAGGACTGCCGATACACAGCACTCTCATTCAGTTGTTTCATGAATGAAACTTCACTTGTTGAAGCTTCATGTATGGTTAATACTGCTTTGCTACAAGGAGACAGCAGTGGGCCGAGGTTTGGCTGGATAATCACCGTTGTTTTTTGTCGTCCAACCGCTTGGCAAACCGGGCATGGCAAGACGGTTATGGACCACAATCACAGTCTGCGGTGACAATGAGTTGTGAATAGACGGCGTTTTATTTTTGTTTGAAAATGCTGTCACGGATAAAGTCATGTGGCTGTTGATATTAGACAATCTCCATTTATCTAGTTTGCGGCGCTTTTCACGACACATGAAGCGAAGAATAAGAGAAACGCAACTGCGCATGACACTTCCGGAAATCGGAGTGGGGCTCGCAAAGCCATCTGATTGCCTTCGTTTCAATAATCAAAGTGTTTATCACTAACTGCTATATTATATTAAAAAATTGTTCACACTCTGCTTTGAAAAAAAGCAGAAAGAACAAAGAATTGGAAAAGAAAAAATTTTTGTAGGGCGAGAGTAACGTCGACTGTGAATGGTACGGACAGCAGGAACTGGATCGCGAAGATGGAGCTGCAAACGCGGAAGTTGGAGTTTCCATTTCATTTTTTGTACAATGGAAACAAAACCAGAAGCCGAACACCAACCTTTGTCCTGGCATGTACAGAAGTTTTCCTACGCGCTTTGTCCCATCTGTTACAAGGCAGACACCCTTGTGAGGAGCAACTCAATGTTAAAAGATTCCAGAGACGGCTAAAAATATTATTATGGGCACGCACTAGACTCACATTTTGTTCGCCGTCTTTCGCAAAATTGGCTATCGTTGTTAGTGTTGAGGAAAAATGACAGCGATTTTTTGATAAATAATTTACCGAAAGAATTATTGAGTGTGAACGTTGAAGTTTTTTTAAGCAAAGACTGCAAAACGAACCGCGCGGATTATCTCCAAGGCGACCGTAAATTCAACAAAACGAATCCAATGCCATCTTATCTCGAATTCGCTCAAACTTCAGATAAAAGCGCTGTGGGATGGCGTGGTTGTCGGAAGCTCCTGTAAGCGTGATGAGTGTATAGAAACAAAGAAAACTTTGCTATACCTAGAATTCGATCTGAGGTGCTGGAGCGCATCCAGAATGCCCGAGATACTTTCACCTTCTCACAATTTGCAACAGGAGGAGAGCGAAAAAAATCTTTGGCATCTATTCATGAGTGCCGAGATTATGGCACAAATCTATGTTGCACATCTGAAAACAACTGATTGTGGGATGAACAAAAATTATTCACAAATTCACACCATCACGTGGAAGAAAATCACAGGCACAGTGCTATGAGACCTGAGAGTGAGAGCGTTCTTGCAGGGTCACGGCAGCAAGTCACTATCAGTCGCGTATCATTGGCTCTCTGACCTGACCTCGTCAATTTCCTTGCTTGTGCCTAGACGCAAAAAACATTCGTCATCCACGGGAAAGCAAAACACTCATGACCAAAGATGCTGTGCTTTCTTACCGATTTTTCCTTTCCAGGCCATTGTTCGTCTTTACAGACAAGTCTTGCGTGCTAAGTTGGCTTTCGAGTGACCGGGAAAACAAGGTCGTCGTAAACATTTCCGGGGATGTTAACGCGACGGTAAGCGGAAGCTCTTGTATTTTGCCCTCCTAGTCAGCGTTTTGAAAAAACGATCTTTTCATCGTTTGCTCCACTCCAACGGTCATGGCTTCAGCCGTATGTTGGTCGCACTTTGTGTTGACTGCCGAGCATAGAAAACTCTTCAATTCCAGTATAGACACAAAGCGCTGTTTGCGAATTTTTCCTCCTGACTACGGTGGAGTCGTGCACCAGTGCCGCCATAAAGTATGTTCTCTTTGCTTAAAAAACGCGAGAAAATTGTTGCAAGCACATTTTTAGAGCTGTTAGAAAAACGAGCGATTGTACTCATTAACCACGCTTATCGTTTCCGCACGTGAGAGACTCACGGTCGCGTCACGGAAATTCTGCACTTTCAGACATCCTGAAACCACTCCCTCTTTGGAAAGACTATAAAGTTTACCGCGTTGATGATTTTAAGCGTTTGAAGCAATGCTCTTGCTGATACTATTAGCAGCTACGGCGGTCGCTCTTCAAGACTCAATGCGTCCATTTCGAGGTATGACTCGATTCAGAGTAATGTCAATGCCTTTAGATGTTCAATACCGTTCCGTCTGCCTTGGCTTGGGATGTCCCGGAGGACCAAACCTCTCCACTCTTCAGGTAACATCTGCACCATAAGCACTGTCTTTTACAGAAATCAAGCACCATCGACACTTCAAAAGCTTTGAGAGTGTTTTCATCATCAAATATGGCTTTGAGGATGTGGACCGTCGGCTACATGCCCACTCTCCAAGCAGTTCTAGCTGAAGCAGCTCAGCTTGTCTTTTACGACGGTGATCCGGCAACGGGCAAGAATCTTGGCAGGTGAGCACAAATCGTGAGAACGTAAAGACTCTTTCACTTCAGTCTCGCCACGTTTTCCTCAACGATGGGCGGCTTCGTGGGCTTCATCAGAGCTACGTCTGGAAAAATTTCAATACTTCGCAACGCATCCATGTCGATGTCAAAGGCGACCTCACCGACGATGACTAGCACAGCGGATATCAAGTTCTATTTTGAGGAAGAAGGTTTAGATTCTTTGACGATTATGCTATTGAAGACCCGACCCTACCCGAAATGCGCGTTGTCGACGTCCGCAATGACGGCACTAATCCGCTAATGGTTGTAATAAACAGCACAACAATCACTACTCCGATAATTCTGATTCCAACTTACGGGTCACACACTCAGCCTGCCGTCACCTTCAAGAGAATTCAGCTCGTAAGCAACAATCGGATTACCTCTGAAAGTGTTTTAGAGTCAAATTTCAACAAGCGTCATTGCTGGAGGCCTGGCTGACTACAAAGACGCAGTGCCACTTTTCAAAGTCGAGTGAGGAAGTTTGCGAAGCTATATTCTTCTGCTTTTTTCAGTTCCTCGTCTCAACAAGCATACGGAAATGTTGCTGTGGTCGGCGAGGTCTTCACAGTCTTGCTGCCCCAAACGACCACATCACAACGCTTCGATTTGACAAACCAATATGGTCTTGAATTCTTTGAAATCGATCATCATGAAATTCAGTGATGCAAGACCAAGTATTTGATGGAAAGAAGAATGGCATCGTCATGAGCGCTCCCAACTCCTATGTCGCCGACAACTCTGTTACCTACAATGTAAGAAAGCTCCAAAGTCTAAAATGAATGAAAACGGTCTAGATTGGTAGCTTGAGTGATCAGAAGCGCTTTCTACTTCGATACGACATTAGCGGAAGTCTAGCCGCCGGATCAACCATCGCAATTCACGAGTACGACAACAAGCAAAATGTGACGTAAGGGTGCTTTTTTGGCTTCTATAGCAACAATTGACAGATTCAATGACGAAGGTGGCTTTGATGGATTCGAGACGTTCAACTGTTCAAGTGGCTTTGAAGTCACTCATAACATGAAGGGCAAGGAACAAGGCTTCATTCTTCACTACTTCGTGGAGGCAGAGATGACTGGTTTGATTTGGCGAGCAATCGAACAATTTCAGATTGTCCATCTTCCATCGTCTCACCAGTGCTGGTCTTCTTCTTTCTTCTTCTTAGTTTTCTTCAAAACACTCTAACGTGATGGCGCAAAGTACATTAAGTGAAATCAGAGTCCTTTTCGAGTGTTTTTCGTGTTTATAAAGGAAAGCGAGAAAATTCTCGAGAATCGTTTATTCGGATCCTCACAATCAGTCTTCCTCCTCCCTCTCCTTCTCCTCCTCCTCGTCGGTGGGCTCATTGGGACGACGAATGGCCGCATGCACCTCTTCGAACGTCAGCTGGTTGTCTCCATTCTTGTCGGCTTTTTCGAAACTAAACGAGACTCTATTTTACGATTTCAACTTACAAATCATCGACAGGCTTTTCGAAATCCTCCGGTGTAAGGATCTTCTGGTATTCGTACATCTCCTCGCGAGTAGCATTTCCATTGCCATTTTGGTCAATCTTTGAGAAGAAATTCTTGGCAAAGCGAAGAGTAGCTTGACCTTCACTTGACGCCTCGATATTCATAGCAAGAACATAAAGAAGAATAGCAAAGGAAACAAGACCAGTCATGGTCGCTTCTCAGCAGTGAATGCCGACTAGCACCCATTGCATGTAGACCAAGAGAGACTCCCACGAGGTCTATTCAGAACTTTGTGTGAGCGCAGTCGTAAAATTTTCAGACGCATCCCCTTAACCCAACCTCGCCGGCGATCTGCACATTTTGAGCCAAAACATCAAGGTCAAGATCCTCGTAACCATGGAAATGCATTCTTTTATTTCGAAAGCTTCTCAAAGAGCAAAAACTCCATATCTTTTTTTTAAAAAAAACTCCTCGTAAAAGGGGGGAAGTTTGGTTTGCTTTAAAAGCCTTAAAAGCAACGAAATTTCACAAGGATGAAGTTTGGTTAAGTCAAAGTTCAATCAACTTTTCATTTTCGAAATGGTTCCAGGTGATTTTCAAATGAAAAATATTCAAGCTAACGCAGGCTCTCAATCACAACTCGATGTAAAGGACCGAATTTGGTACATTTCGGGCAGTCGCCAAATAGTCATTTGCTTAAATCAAGAATCCATCAAAAGAGGGTCGGCCACGACTCTTGCCGTGGAGTTACCGCCAGTCGATATCTTCCTCTTAGTTGGCGGCAAGGTCGAACTGGCCATTTGGGCACTTGGTGTGGATAACTTAAGACTTGCATTTACTAGGTCAAGTTCATTTTATTGCTTGCTTTAAAGACTTATAGAGCATTCAAGGTTTTAGAGTTCCAGGTGACTTCAATAGAACGCGGTGTCTTTCCATACCGTAAAAAAAATCGAAAAAGATATGGCAAAAACGTATCTCCGGCAAAAAAAAACTGATTTGAACACGAGCAGATTATTTGTGTTTCTTTGGCATATTGCTCGATTCAACATGACTTTCAGTATTCCCGACGAGACGATTCCTTTGGTCTTTCGAACCGATTGTTTGTTCTACAATTCTCTTGATTATTTGTTTTCTCTTGTTTACAATTGTTGAGAGTGTCTGGTAGCGGCCGCTATCCCTGCAACGTCGGAGTTTCAATTCTTACTCGGCAATGCGTCTCAAATATTTAACTCTACTATCATACCGTATCCTCTCAAAGGCCGGTGACGTTTTCCCTCGAAGCGATGTTCATTAGCCCGAATACCTCGCTCTTCCTCGTCTTCAATGGTGGAGTGGGACAATTTCGGTGAGAGTCTCCGACCTTGAAGATAATAGAAGAGACAACAATCTATAATTTGAAGCTTCTTCACCTCACCCTTCTCTCCCTTCTTTTTTTTTGCGAATGTCACATCAAGTCATGTGAGGAGGGTGCAGTTTCCTTTCGCTGTCGATCGTCGAGAAAGGTCCACAATTTCTGGCAGTTCATTCCATAACTTGTGCCAGTCTTGAGAACGAGGGACTTTTAGTACCAGCCTCATCAATTCAAGATCCTCTTTCCACAAAAGACACACAATCAGTTGCCCTTCCCGCTTGGCCGCGACTTCAACCTCGTCTACGACATAAGAAGCCAAGAGGATCGATTCGAAATCGTTTTCGCTCAAATCTTGCTGTCGAGTCATGTGAGGAGAAGCAAAGGGTGCGGCTTTCTTGGCTGCATTTCCACCAGAAAACATCTATCATCTCCGACTTGTGATCATCTTCTAGAGCCTGCACTAACATTGAGAGGAACAACCAGTACCAACGCCGCCCTCTCATCAAGCCCAAATCGTCGACACCACCTGCCAAACCACCTTTTCCCTCTTTTTCTTCATTCTACACAAGGATGCTATACACAAATCACACCATCGACAAACGATCTATAGCGTTCAACATTTGTTCACATCTATGTAGTTCCTACTTCCCCAATGTTAGCCAAGTTTCACTGAACTTCATTTATTAATTTCATCGCATTTTTCGAAAGAGGGCCCAACAAGGTTAAATGCACTCAGGTTACATTAACAATAAATAGTGGGCAACAACAAATAAACAACAATAACGATAACAATAAAGCAACTCAGAGAGGAGGCTTGAGGGCGAGTCCATGGGGCTCGGCCCAGTGCGCCGCCAGCACCTCCGCGACGAGATACGGCTTCTCTCCCGGGTATTTGACTTCATCGAGATGCAGCGGACGAAGGACTTCCTCGACGTCTCTCACTCGATGCTTCAGGTGATTGCAGCAAGACGGGCACGCCGACTTGCACTTGTGAACGATCTTGAACTGATCCGTTTTCGACATGTTCCTTCGACGACGAAAGGCGATCTCCAGCGAATGGTTGTCGTTCCTTGTCGCCACCCACTTTTTCAGGTACTCCGAGATGTCCGTGTCGACAAGATTCTGACTGCGAATCTTGAGCGTTGGCACTTCAAGTCGCTCGAGGACCGCCTTGTCCACGTCCGTCTGACAATCGACGATCAGCTCCTTGAGATTGTCCGTCTTGAGTTGATAGAAGAAGGCCTTGGGGATGAGGGCGCCCCTCTCGCCGTGGATCTTCAGCGACTCGAGTGGGCACTTGGAGAGCATGATCCTCACGTCGTCTCCATGTTCACTACGATAGCCGTCGATGGAGACGGCCTTCACCTCAGTGGGCATGTGCTCGACGATGCGGGCAAAGTCGAGATACTCGAGCGTCTCGATGCCGTCCTCGTTCTTCTTCACTTGCGGGCGGATCACGATGTGAAGCGAGTAGAACTTGAACTCGCTGACGCTGAGATCGATGATCTTCTCGTGGAACTTCTCAATGGCGGCCGCGTCGCCATCCATATTCACGAAATCGTCCGTCTTCTCATCGGCGTCCTCGAAGCGACCGCGGATCTCGACGACGCCGCCCGGCACCTTGATCGCAATAGAGTCGCGGGTCTCCGCCTCGCGCTCCAGCCAGACGAGTCTCTTCTCGATCCATTTCTCGTAACGCTTGCTCAATTCGGTCGCCGAGACCACGTCACTGGTGTCGTTGGAAATGCGAAGAACGTCCAAACGCAATCCGTACATTTTCGCTCTGCAATCATTCACATTTAGTTGTGACAATGAACGGGAAAAGAGTGCATAAGAAGAGAAAAGAGCAAAGAAGGAGAAAAGAAACGGAAATTTGCAACTAAGGCGAAACAATTGTTGACGGCGTAGTAGCGCACGACGCGTGGATCGATAACAGGCGCCATCTGATAGCGAGAAGGGCAACGCAACACAGAGAGACGAAGAAAACAGCTGACAACAAGAGCGAAAACAAGAGAAACGAACAATTTCCGAGAACGAATGAAAATTTCGCCGGACCGCTACGCAGCGTGGCGCGCGTGCTTTTTCGCTGCCTAGCAGCCCTTAATTTAGGCCCGCGGCGAGCTGGGATTGCCATTTCGCTTGTTCGGTCGTGCTTGTGCTCGTTGCTTTCTGACGTTTTCGCTTGTTTGATGCTTGCAAAGCGTCATTTTAGGTTGTTCCATGGCTTCCTCGGGCGAGGATGCGTTCAGCTACTCGGAACCATCCGGTTCCTCGGGCAGCGACGCCTCGAACGAGTCGATCGACGAGTACTACGATCCGTCGCCGCTGGACGAGGCATTTTCCGACTTCTCTGACGAGCCGGCGATGAGATCCGTCGAACTGCCACCGAGGTTCGTTGGGTTTACTTCTTCTTAAACACTAATATTGCAGGATGATACGCGTCTTCGGCGATAGAGTCTACGACAGCGACCACAACCTTTGCTGCCCCATCTGCCTTGAGGTGCCGCGTCCACCCGAGACGTTCTATCAACTGAAATCGTGCGGTCATATTGCCTGTCTCGATTGCTTGTTCCAGGTTTGCTGTACTAGCATCTTTCACTAAAACTTATATTTTTAGATTATCGAAGTGAGCCTGGCGTCGAAGATGGGAAAAGCGACATGCGGCTCGTGTAGCAAGTCGCTGGAGCCTTGCGACGTGGTCAACATTCTCAAGCATCACGATCCCAGCATCATGGCCAAGTACAGCGAGCTACAACTACGACTCTTTCTCCACACGCAGAAAGACGCCGTTCAGTGTCCGTTTCCGAGCTGCGAGTGAGTCGGACGATTTTGAATAGAAACGTTGGTGTTGCAGATATGCAGTGCTGTTGCCGAATGCCAAGTCGTGCCCGCAACACAAGTGCGGCGCTTGCGAGCGGGACTTCTGCGCGCACTGCCTCGTGCCGTGGCACGTCGGTCTTTCCTGTCGCAAGTTCCAAAAGATGCACAACACGGTCGTCACTCTCGGTCTACAGGACACGCCACGATGGATGCGGGAGTGTTCGTTCCTCGGCGTCGTGTTCATCACCTCGGATTGTTTGTAGTGAGGCCGTGCCCGCGATGCCGAACCCTGACGGAGAAGGTGAACGACGGAATGTGCAACCACATGACCTGCGGGGTCTGCCACACCGAGTACTGTTGGCTGTGTGGACGACCCGCTGGCAATGCGCACTTCTTCGCGTTCGTTGTCACCTCTCATGCAAACATTGTGAAGTTGCAGTCTTTCTGGCTGTACAATGTTCGGTTCGAGGCCGTGGTCGCGCGAGACCAAGATGCGCTATCGATATGGCACAATGGCCATTGGACCGCTCGTCATTCCTCTGGCGGCTGCCATCGCCTTTCCCGCGGTGACCCTCGGACTGCCGGTGCTAGCCG
>JAQIXL010003265.1:0-10770 GCA_034700245.1 Poikilolaimus oxycercus
ATTCCTCGTGAAAAACTGCATCTAGGGGTCTAGGTCTCGTATTTTTAGCCCACATTCACCAAATGGCCTTCCCTTGTTAGAGACACGTTTCATCTTTTAAAAATATTAAAATAAAGTCAATCATCGGAGATAGTGGCAGAGGTCAATGACATTACCAAAAAGTTGTATCAAGTATGATTTGCTTGTCCATAGCGAGCGTACCCTTTTCGTTTGTTGCTCTCTGTGGCTGAAGAGGGCTCGGAGCGAGAACAAATGCCACTACAGAGTCGTATCCGAGCCGTGAGAGCCGAAAAAGAAGAATTGCGCGCGACCTGTGTCCATTCTTGAGGAATTCCTTGTCCGCACAATGTCGTCGACTGCCTCAACTTCCACGACTCGACCCCCAATAACTGTGGAAATCCGTGTTGCTTCTGGTTCCATCTACGCTCTGCTCTGCATCACCGGGCTGATTGCCAACTTCGTCGTGTTGACCATCTTTTTCAAGGTTTGTCTTTGACGCGCTTGGGCACGCTTTGGTCCGATATGTTTCACCGAAATGTCGAAGTGCTTGAGGACAAACACTAGATCATGTCTGCAAACAGTTGCTTTTATCATTGGTTGTCTGCACTAATCTTTTTATGCGTGACATGTGCACAAACGTTGAAAGAACTGGAAGGAAAGTGTTTGCTATGTCTAGTAACCGGGAGCTGTACGAGGAGGAGGGCAGTGGTCGCAGCCGCCACCATTTCCTCCGGGTCCAGATGGTCCGGGAGGGCCGTCGGGTCCGGGAAGTCCATTGCCTCCAGGCGCTCCAGGGTCTCCAGCGGGTCCGGGAGGTCCAGCTGGGCCGGAAGTGCTGCCTCCAACTCCAGGGGGTCCAGGAGGTCCAGGGGGTCCACCAGGTCCGGGAGGTCCGGGAGGTCCGTCGGGGCCGGGCACTTCGGAAACTTGTCCAGCAGGTCCAGGGGGCCCAGCGGGTCCGGGTCCACCATCGGGTCCGGGAGGACCAGGAGGTCCAGGAGGTCCACCGGCTCCACCAGAGCCAGACGGTCCAGGAGCTCCGGGGGCTCCAGCATTTCCGGGCGGTCCTTTGGGTCCAGCCGGACCGGCAGGTCCGGGAGCAGCAGGAGGGCAAGTGGGGTTGCAGTTTGATGGAGGAGCCTGGTAGGGAAGAGCCACAGCATCGGGACCAGGGGCTCCAGGAGCACCGGGAGCACCGTCGGGTCCATCATTTCCATCGGGTCCGGGAGGTCCAGGTGGTCCAGCAGGCGAGACTCCGCAGCCACAGCAGCCACCACCAGCCTGACGCTTCTCACGAGCAACATCATCTTTGGCTTTGGTCAAAACCTAGAAGCAACAACAATGAGAAGGGGAGAGAGGCTCGAACCTCAGTGCGGGTGACCTCGTGCCAGATGCTGCCGGAGCGCGACTTGCAATAGTCGACCTCGTTGTCCATGATGGACTGCATGCGTTGAAGGTAGCCGTAGAGCATTGGCACCGACAAGACGCAGACGAGGACAGCCACCGTCGAGAGGGCAACGCCGGCAAAGGCGACTCGCCGTAGGGAGTTGGCCTCCAATTCCACTTCCTTCTCCGACATCTGAAACCAGACCAATTAATGGAGGAGTAGGCCGACGTCTGCGGCGAGAACGACGAGAGTGATGCTTTCGGAGGCGCTTCTTTCCCCCTTTATACTTGTCTCATGTCTTTGTTCCCAAATGGGCGCTTCTTCTTTGTTTGCCGGGAACGCACGAATTGGGGTCAGAAGCAGGGTCGACCTTCGGGGAATGAGGGGGCGAGGTCGCGTGAGGGCGAGTCTGCGCCCTCCAAAACTTGCGCAGTCTTTTCCCTCTCTGACGGTCACGGGCAGGGCAGAACCTGTGGCGCGCCCGGGCTTCTTCGCCTCGAAATGGCGTGCTCGACACTTGCAAGTCGCCACAAAGGAGAAGCGTCGACGGCCTCGCGATGCCTTTGTTTCGAGGGGAACCACTTAACGTTCGTCGTCGTTCAAGAGAAGGTGAAGCATGACCATGACGCCAGCCACTGTCGAGAGGCTTTGTTTCGGCGAGGAAGAGCAACCCACACAGACATTCCAGAACTTTCAACAGGTGGTGCTTAAAGAAGAAGCTGCGTGGGTGGTGAATCAAATGCGTAGAAGAGGGAATCGTTTCTAGGAACGTGTTTGGGACTGATGCCGAAAGAAGGCATTACATACATACTTGCCCTTTGCTTTGCCAAAGGCAACAAAGCGATTAGTTTTGAGGGAATCTTAGAAAGAGTCTTGCCCTTTCTCAACTAATTTTTCTCCGGTGGAATTCTCAAAAAAAACATTTCTTCTTACAGGGCAGAACGCACTTCAAATCTTTCGCGTATTACGTCATCACGGTGCAGATGATTCTCTGTGACGCCTTTGATCAACTCATCATCCTTCTCATTGCCGTTACCAGCTCGTTTACTGGAGAAAATGTAAGGACCAGATGGCACGGATGAATCGACAAAATTTTTAACCCGGCATCATTACTAGTCTCTGAAACGCATCTCATTGCAAGCTTCCAGATCTACGGAGAGTCTCTTCTATTTTACGGAGCCTTGTTTATGGAAACGGTCTGCTATACCGGGCGCCTCATCTTTGCTGTTCTTCTTGCCGTAAACCGTTTTGGGGTCTTCATGGCACCCGGCATGAACCGCTTCCTTTTCGATGTTCCATCGCGGCGATGTTTTTTGTAAGTTCGGCATTCAACAAAATGTGGATTTTTTCAGAACTGTTTTACTTGCGTGGAGCTATGTTTGGTGCTTGACGATCGTTCAAAACGCAGCTGGATGCTACAAGTTCTACTCGTTGACTGGCTATTACTTCAGCTTTCGCTGCCCTGACGATACGACGGGCTTTGGAAAGAGCTTTCTGGCCGTAGCTTCTCTTCATCTGGCAATCACTTCTTTAGTTCACACAATACGAGAGCTACGTGCTTCCTTGTGTGATGTTTATAATCTACCTCGCCCTGTTTCTTCACATTCACATCAGTCAAGTCCGATTCGGGGTTTCGAAGTCTAACTCGAAAAGAAGTCGACACCGTGAAATTGGTCTTCTGATTCAGGTTGGTGTCAATTCTATAGAGACCGTCTAGCAGGCGGAGTACACCATACATTTGCAAACTTCTCAATGATGTCCTTGAAACACACTTGACATTTCAGGCTGCAATAGTTTGTGGCGGTCTTGAAGTGGAAACGCTCGCATTCACAATGCTTCCCAAGCTTCCTCTTGTCGGCTATGGCTACTACTACATCCTCATCGTTCAGAACCTCTTCATCGTCTTCAACACTTGTTCAAGTGCAGCTGTCTGTCTCACATTCAACGAGGAAGTTAAGGTTTGTAGTCAAGAACTTCTCTCTGAGTCAGTCCTAGAGTCGCTTCCTCGCCATCGTTCGACGAAACAGCGTCACTGCCGTTTCACAGAATCCAATATGGGAAAAGCGACCTTCGGCGGCTGCTTCCTCCCCGGCGGCTATATCTACTCCTTGACCTACATCATAACGATCTTGTACAAATTGTTGGTGCAATAAATATTTGCAAATCTCCACACAGCAATAAACATCAGTGATCACAATGACGGTTGTCTCTTGATTGGTGTTTGAGACATAAAAATAGGCAATCAGAAAGTGTCGAGATTCAACCGAACAGAGTGGGAACCTCCACAAGACGAAAAATGCATCGATGTTGAAGCGCACGATTTCTGGAAAACTTCAGGGAAGGGTTCAGTGTCAGAAATCAAACCATGTTGCCTATCGACTCAGGCACGTGGCAGCTCGTATAGTTTCTCGGACTCTCTGAACTCAGTGTCAAACCAACTTCCTCAACTCTTCGACAGTCACTCTTCACTGGCCAGCTTTGAGCTAGGTGTTATGTCCGCTTAGTACAACCTCTCAGAAAATCTCGCCTGAGATATTCCCAGCTACGTGCGAGTGTACTCGTGACCCTTGCTCGCTTTCCTTTAATCAGCCGTGACTGTGTCGACTCGGAGTTCAGAAAGTTACTCAAAGCAAATGTCTGACAGCGCAACAACGACAACTGTCCGACCGCCAATTACGGTAGAAATCCGCGTGACCTCTGGATGCGTCTACACGGCAATTTGTCTTGCTGGTCTGCTAGCCAACCTCGCTGTGCTAAGCGTCTTCTTCAAGGTTAGGATTTGAATGAGTTTCATGTCTCAAATGATCATCACTGTGGGCAAATTTGTGGCTCTTGCGCGTGCGTGCGTGGCTCGTTGAAAAGTTTTCATAAGTTTCAGGGTCGTCGTCATTTCAACGCGTTCGCCTATTACCTGATCACAGTGCAAGCCGTCATCTCCGATGTTGGTGATCAGCTCATCGTCTTCCTGATCATCATCACAAGCTCATTCACGGGAGTCAATGTGAGTTTCTGCTGGCTGTTGAAGTTCGAAACAATTACCTTAATACCACTTCAGGTCTACGGCGAAACCTTCTTCTACAACGTGGTTCTCTTCATGCAAACCGTTTGCTATCGTGGTCGAATGACCTTCAACTTCCTTCTGGCCCTCAATCGGTTTTCCGTCTTCATCATGCCTCGGACTAATCGCTTTGTTTTCGACGTTCGCTTTCGTCATTGTTTCATGTAAGTTTCGATAAACTTTTAAATACGAACGCGTAAAATGAGCACAATGTCGATGAAGTCGATGAAGTTCCGTATCGTTTAGAACTGTTCTGCTCTGCTGGCTCTACGTGTTTGTTATTCCGGCACTACAGACAGCTTTCGGGTGTTACAAATACTTCTCACTCTCAGGTCGGTTATTTATCAGCCCAATAAGTCTCTCAGGGTTTTTCTTTGGCTTCTCTTGTTTGGACCCGGAAGGCTTTGGACGTGGCGCGCTTCGAGTGAGATCGGCACAATGATCTCATTCGCTTATTCGCTTTCAGTGGGCTCAATATGAGAGCTACGTTATTCCCGGAGTGATGTTCGTCAGCTACGTCGCTATTCTCGGAAGAGTGCGCTTGGGTCGGACCCAACTCGAGTCTAGTCGTGGTGATTCCAGGATAAACCGACGTGAATGGAATCTTCTGACGCAGGTAAATGCTAAACAATGCGTTTCTGGAAAGAGACAAGTAATGAAACAGCCCGCGACGTGAACTGTTTCAAGCTTTCGTCACTTATGTTTTCTGTTCCCCGAAACTAATCCACTCTTTAGACGGCCCTCATCTGCGGCGGCCTCGAGATCGAGACTCTGGCCTTCACAATTCTGTCCAAGTTGCCGATCTCTGGATATGCTTACTACTACGTGGTTGCTATTCAGAACCTTCTCATGCTCTGGAATACATGCTCGTCGGCGACGATCTGCTTGGTCTTCAACGAAGAAGTGAAGGTTCGACGGCACGTGAGACGTCGAGACGAGTGCCGGGTTTCAGAGTCGAGTACTGTCCATGGCGAAAGGTGCAACCACAACCTCGCTTTCCCACGGTCTGAAATCTCATAAGAAGTCGTCGCCGCAGTCGCCGTCGCTCACTTTTGCCTCGTCGGCAATGTAATTGCAATTCAATCACAACCCAGAGTTTCTGACATGTTTCAAATGTTGTGAATTGCTATGGCTTTGGCAATGAATGCATTACGATGAGTAAGCGAATGGAGAAAAGCTCACGCAAGTTAATAGTCCCTCTTACTCGGTACCGTTAAGATGCGTTTCTGATAAAAACAAAAATCTCATTGACCTTTATCGCACTCAACAGAATCTTGTCGTGAATTGACGGGAGCCAACATCACAGATTGTGCGCGACTGGCCATCCCTATTGTCCCGCCTTGTCCAAAAGAACGTGGGGCGCCCGCTCTTCGGTGTCTGAACTCGAAAAGCGAAACCGTCGCCCGACCGCCGTCGGCGTTTCCCTACCGCCTTGTCGCTTTCACCGTCTCACAAAGGAAAGGGGCGCGAGCAATGCGGATTACGACAGAAACGACACCCACCACGAGGTTCGAAAGTTCGTCGCCCTACTGCCGGGCTTCGTTCTTGAACTTTGTGCCAACTAGAGTTTCACTGAAAAATCTGGATGAACATGGCAACACTGTTTTTGTAGAGACCGATCAAAGAGGCCAAAGATGCCCCCTTTTCCGTTGTTTTTCACCTCTCTTCGGTATTAGGTTACAGCTTTGCTAGACGAATGGGTGGGCGTGTCGATATAAAAAGCCGCCTGCACGTGCAAGAGGAGCATCGAAGTCAACACTCCGAGTAAAGCAGCCCGTACCCTCTGGTCTGTCAGGGTCCAATGCTATGGCCGAACAAGAAAGACTTCCTTCCTAGCTTCCTCGCATTCTTCTGCGCTATCTCCATTCTAGTCATGGATGTGCAGGCTCAGAGCTGTGCAACTCCCTCTGGGCTCGGTAGGTTTGTTTCTTTATTCATAGCTTGAAGGCATATAATGAGCCAGTACTCCATGTAAGCGGTTACGATCAACTCATTTTTTTTCACACGTGCTTTCAGGACTTTGTCAAGTGGACGACGGTGCTGGCAACGCGAATTTGGGCTGCGATACGGGCTCTTACTGTGTGGTATGTCTACGTTTCGGTTAAAGACGTATCTTGATAAATGTTTAGCCCGACGCTGGTGGCGACGGCAACATTGGCTCGATTTGCTGCCCGGACGGATGCGTTGTGCCGCCTGCTATCGGTAAATTGCATTGGCAAGACATTTTCGGTCATTGTTGCAGGTCTTTGTCAAGTCGATTTCGATGGAACTGCCAATTTCGGTTGCGACGCAGGCTATGAATGCATTGTAAGTTCCAGAATTGCCTGAAATCGTGGGCAACAGCAGCCAACTATTACCTGCTCGGATCTTTTGCGACTGGAGTATTCCAATCGTTACTAGCTTTCAGGCCGATGCAGGCGGTGATGGTAATATTGGTTCGACTTGCTGTCTTATTCCGACCACAACTACAACGACGACTACAACGACCACCACCACGACTGGTCAGTAAAGAACTTCTCATTGACATGATACCCGATGTCAAGCTCTCATGATGCGCTCATGATGATTATTGTTAGAAAGTTCACAATTCGCACGTTTACTTTCTTCCCTCGTTCTTTCTGCTCGCACAGATCGGAGGGGCTCGAGCTGAAAGAGTTGAATCTTCGCACTCTTCGGCGCGCTTTGTTGCCCTTTGTCTCGGTCAACACCGAACTTCCCGCAAAATGTCAGCCCCAAGACCGTCGAAGCTTGCGTCTCCAGTTTCCTTCTCGCGCTTGTTCCTGATCATCTTGACTACAGAAGTGTAGAGCGTCCGACTCTTGTTTGGCCTTTTTTGTCCGAACTCCCTTCTTCTTCTTTCAGCGGCAACGACAACCACGGCCGCGACTACTTTGACAACGGCCACGGTCTCGGACACGACAACTACTACAGCGACGCCTTGCTACGACTTGACTGATGCAATGGGCTACTCAAGCTGCCCGCAAATGGTCATGTTCTGCATTGACGCCAACTACGAGTCTTTGATGAGGGTACAATGCCCTCTGACTTGTGGTTATTGCAATGGAGGCCTAGGATTGTCCTGTGAGTTTTCCTTCCTTTCTAAATTTCCTCTTTTTGTGAAAGTCGACAATTCGAGTTTTTAGACGACGACACGGCTGAGTGTGAAGATCTCGCGCAGCCAGGAAGACCCTCAGATTGTGCTCGACTTGCCGGACACTGCAGCGACAACGCCTGGAAAGTCTTCATGAGTGTTCAGTGCCGAAAAACTTGCTCATTTTGTATCTCAGCAGATTTCTATTATGTGCCTCGGCCTGTGTACAAATCAACACTTGGTGTTTTATTATGGGTGAAAAATGTTAGAAATTCATCAGATTTATACAATAATTACAATAATAATAGGATAAATATCATAGCCGGATAAAGTTCTCAGTGCGGAAAGAGTGTAAAATCATCATTCGTGAAACTGAGGAGAGAAAATAGAAGAGCGACCTCGGCAGTCCGATTTTCTCTGCTTACTTTCCTGGAGCTACTTGAAGGTTCATCCTTGAACCCTTCTACATCCAGCCAGCGAAATGGCTCATCTAGACACCGTAATCGGAGCTAATCAGAAATCAGAAAGCCGCCGCTTGCGACCGTGCGCAATCCCACTTCAGCGTTGGTTGAAAATAAACTGAAGAGGAAGGGAGCGCGGCTAAGAAAAACCCAATGACGGTTTCAGTCGCCTCTCTCGAGAGGCTCGCGTGAAGAGAAAAAATCCGTCTCTCACAATCAGCGCACCCTTCGGAAACTTTCTGAACTTCACACTTTTGTTTCAATTTCTCGGCTTGATTGATTTTAAGACTTTTTTTTCTCACACGAAAGCGCTCATTACATTGTACAGCCATTTAAAAATGAACTCCCAAAATAAAAGGACAAGTTATTGTCACCTCTCCCTTATTTGTGATGCTTTCCCCCAGCGAGGGCGCGCCGCCGGCGAGGCAGGGCGGTCCGCTATAAAAGCTCACAGCCCCAATTGACCGATCCTTCTTCACGCAAGAAGCCAGGCAATTTCTTTCGATACTTATGGTCTCCCATGAGTTTATTATTTTCCCGCTTGTGTGCGTTTTATTGCTCACTGAAGAAGTAATGCCGCAAATGTGGCAAGATGGCTCCTGTGTTTCGCCGGACAATGGCGGACTTCGTGAGTTTTTCATATTATTTGATTATGAAACGTGCAATAATGAAAGGTAAAGCTTTGTGACAAGGCATAAAATTAAAAGCGAACATTTGCCTTTTTTTTCTTCGTCTTAAAAGTGCAGTTATCTCGGGCTCTTGGGAGAAGCTCTCCTTCATGACATCCTGATTTCCAATTTGTGCTTGCCAGCAAATGCATCGCGCTTCATCCATGAGAGTCATTGTTTTTCACTGAAAAATTCATCTTGGGGCACCGCTAATTTCGCTTTTGCCCGAGAATCGCACCCACGTAATCTCGGTGAGTGACAGGCCGCCTCAAATCTGTCAGGTTGTGAGGCGCGCAACTGTGGGTAATGATGTCAAATACGAAAGACGACCGACCGAATGGCACGATCGCGAAATGAAGCTTAATTGATTTTAGCGCTTTGCCTCGTAACGGATAGCGGAGTTGACAACGTTGGCTGTCTTCCGGGCTACGAGTGTATTGTAAGTGTCCTTTTTGAGGAAGAATTATTCTGACTTTCAGCCCGACGATGAGGGCGGAAACATTGGCTCGTTGTGCTGTCCGATTAGCACAACAACAACGACGACGACAGAGAAACCAATGACCACATCGTCAACTACCGCAAGAACAACGACGGGACGCTGTATGGAGAGCTTCACTCTCAAACTTGTGACTGATTTCAGGGACAACTTCCAGTACTTGGAGGCCTGTAACGCCAACAACGCAGCGACCTAAGCCACCTACAACACCGGAACCTTCATGCGTCGATCAAGTCGACAAACGAGGAATCTCCAGCTGCCCTGCAATGCTCGTCTACTGCAACGACCCAAACTACAAACTACTCATGATGAGTCAATGTCCACAAACTTGCGGCTACTGCAACGGCGGCTTCGGACTTCAATGTAAGCCAGATGACCATTTAAACCAACAACTATTCAGTATCTGATTCCGTGCCGGACTGCGAGGATCGCTCGGAAATCGGACGGCCATCCGACTGCCAACGACTCGCAGTGCACTGTCATGACAATGCCTGGAGAGTGTTGATGAGTATTCAATGCCCTCGAACTTGCGGCTATTGTTCTTGTTAGTGTTCTCGGAATCTTCAGTTGATTTTGTTGTTATTTTGACCTTTTCATGATCTCATTTCCTTTTACCTGCTCTCTATTTCACACCGTATGCCTCAAACGTTCCCCAAAGGATTAAAATCGATTTTTCGCGGTATTCTTTGCCTCTCTGAAGTCTAAAGACCATCGAGGTAATCCAGCTAACAATGAGAGACAGGACGCTCACAGTGAATGGATCAGATTACAAAGCGTCCACTTCACTCGGCGTCCGTGCACTCTCAGTCAAGACATGAGAACCTCTTCGTCTTGAGTATTTCGCCCTCAATCGAAGCTCTTCCGCCATCGAGGTGAAGAGCGTCCGTGACTACTTTATAGTTCACGGTTTCAACAAATTTCGTTGGGTTATGACCAATTCAACAGCCACGACATTGTTCCTATTGGCCATTTTCCCAACTTCTGTATTTCCTGAAGACGATGTTGTCTTGGGGGATGGCTGCGTGCCAGCTGAGAGTATGCTTGATCCAGACGACCCAAGTTCGCCTCCAATTAGTAAGTATTTTTGTACTAAAAGATAGACGTTTTATAGATTTGTGCTTACTCTGGTCGTTGACGATGGACGAAAACCTTGGATGCGCACAGTTTCCCGGCCTCTTTTGTGTTGTAAGATACCTAATGCTTCTGAAGTTTGACAGCCTGACACCGCCGAAAACGGAGGAGATGGAAATGTCGGAAGACAGTGCTGCCCTGAGCCTTCGACGACTTCAACAGCAGTAACAACGACAATGAAGGCGACGACTCTAACAACAAAAGCCAGGACGTTACCCAAGTTTTTGAAGAAGATCAAGCCAGTGAAAGGTCAGAAAATCAATTCGAGCCATATTTACTTGACTGCTTCTTCATCGTCTCGTGCGTTGTTCGAAACGAAAAGTCACTGTCGGCGGCTTGTTTGCCTAGTCAATCTCACTTGAGCTTGTAAGAGATGCCTTTGTCAGTTCTTTGGTCGAGACCAGGGCTGGGACTTTTACGGTTTTACGATTTACGGTTTTTACGGTTTTACGGTATTTTTGGACCGATTTTTTTACGT
>JAQIXL010003266.1:0-10770 GCA_034700245.1 Poikilolaimus oxycercus
GCGGACTGTGTCGATAGTCGGCAGCGACAGCTACTACGAATCAGCGCTAGGCTGCTTCTTCACGACGCTGTGAAGGTGGCGGCGCCAGAAATGAAAAGAGACTCACCTCTTACTAACCAGAAAAATTTCTGGCCACAAAGTGGTAGACAAGTGTCAAGTGTTTGGTATCATAGTGGTTGAAACAGGGGTTTTAACAGGGGAAAGCCACTCTCGATTTCATCTCGACTTGCTCTCGACTGAACGTCGATTTATCGCCATTTTATTTTCGGGCGACATTCTGGTCTCAATCTGGTTTTAAAATGGTAAAAAGCACTGATTTCCCGTTGATTCTCTAATCTCAACTTCGTCTCGACTTTCTCTCGACTTCTTCTCGATTTGCAAATCCGAATCTTGATTCGGTGAAGACTTGTCGTCTGACATGCGTCGACGACTCGTCAGGCGGACTGTGTCGATAGTCGGCAGCGACAGCTACTACGAATCAGCGCTAGGCTGCTTCTTCACGACGCTGTGAAGGTTGAGGATGTGAATGTAGAGTTTCTCAAACTTGCTCAAAGATTTTATTGAATGTAAAAAGACTCGTTAGAAACTCTTATTAGGCAGATCTGGCTTCGACAAACAATTCGTTGAGATATCCAATATTCACCAAGGAAATAACAACAGACTCAATAATAGAAGGAGGACGTTTCAACCCTCTTCAAAGAAGATGGTTTCTCCGTCTTCAGGAAAGATTTTTGTGACAAGCCGGATTCTCTCTTCTTGCGGGTGAATACTCAGCATGACGTAGCGTTCGCCGATACGGTTCGCTACACGCATCGATTTCAAAATCAGGTCAGGTTCGGAAGGAAATATTTGGCGTCCTACGGTAGCCATCTGCACAGTGTCGCTGTGACTGCGCAAGAACGCCAGGTGGGTGGCATTAACACGCGAAGTGCGCTTCTGGGAGAAAGCGTTTTGGAGTAGTGAACAAGTGCTAACTTTTTTATGATGTGTGATTACGGTAGCTAGAATTTCTAACGCTCGAGCCGCTTTCTTGTCGTGTGCAAACGCATTGCCAAAATCGTCCAAGACGAGTAACGAATTAGGCGGAATCTGGGTTATATCGGGCAATCCTTGAATGCGAGTCACCCACCGAGGTAGCTCTAGAGCATCGACCGTCGAGGTAGCATCGTTTGACGGGGACGCCCAAAACACGTGTTCCGGAACGGGGTCCATGAGCTGGTCAATAGCAGCCAGCAATCGGAGAGCGAACGTAGTCTTCCCGCTCTGAGAAGGACCTTTTCGAGTTGATTTGAAACAAAAGAAGACTACCTATTATCTGAATTGAGCAGGGTGTCGTGATCGTGAAAGGCTTCTCCTCGCGCTCCATATCGACCGACCTCAGTAGAGTGAGACGAAGGCTGAAATTTGTCGTATTTATAATGGATCCTAGAAAGACGCGAATGTTCGAATCACGCTTCACATTACAATCTCAAAGGTTTAAGTCAGCGTTGAAAAGAGCGTCTCTCCTTGCAGGAAATCAGCCAAAATTTGATTTGAGGGGGAGAAGAGGTCTCCCTCTTGCCGGGAAACCATTTCTGACAGGCGAGAAATGAGGCCCACACAAGCAATAACTCATGGGCTACGACTTCCAGAAACGCCCAGAAATGAAAAGAGACTCGACTCGCATGGTTAGCACTTGTGCCTCTTCTGGGAGTCTCCCTGAGTCAGGTGCTAACTGTTTGCGAAACTGGCCTCGACTTCTCGACTCTCGACTGCGTCGAGGGCCTGTCCCCATTTCAGGCAACAAACTAGCATCAAACAATTTTAAATCAGGCAAAAACAATCGCTTCATTAGAGAAATCTCAATTTTGACGCAACTTGTTCTCAAATCGACGTCAAATTGACTTGTCTTGCTAAATCCGAATCTAGATTCGGCGAGGACTTGTCGGCACGCACGCGTCGCCGACTCGTCAAGCACCTTGTGTCGATAGTTGGCGGTGACAGCTGTTGCGAATCAGCGCAAGGCTGCTTCTCCACTGACGCTGTAAGGTTTGGAGGTTGTGAAATTATTTATGGATGGCCAGGTCTTGATTAATGACTTTCTTTCCAGTTTTATGTCTTCATTTTCGTTGACCCCCGCGTCACTAACAGCTGCATTGCGAAATTCTGAATATAAAGGACACGAAAAAGCCCACGTCATTGTCCCTCCACAATGCTCCTCTCAATATTCGAACACGACTCATTCATGCTTGTCTTCTTCGGAGCAACCTCGCAAGAGGCAACGCGGTCGATGAAGTCTCATTGGGGTCGTGGCATGTTTGCAATTTTGGTGGATTACGCCAAGTTGAAACATCCCGATTGGTACATCTCAAACTACTTTCTCATCGATGAGCCCCTCGCCCAGTCAACTGACGATCTTTTCTGTTTCAAATGTCGATGCCCGATCGACAACCTCGAAGAGCACAAGACTTCTTCTCACCTTCACGATACGGCTTTCGTCATGGAGAAAGTCACATATGTTCGTTTCTCCTCTCCCCCGGAGGTCTACTCTTCTGACGACGATTACGATGAAGGACGTGATTCATACGAGTCTGATGACGAGCTTGATGATCTGGCTGTTGAACTGCGAGGTGTCCTTTGAGATCAATAAAGTCTGTCGAAAGAAATGAAACTACAAAGGTTTCGACTACAAAGACTAAATCCTCGCTTGATCCCGCCCTTTTCCAAAAGAGCAACACTCGCCACTTTCTCTTCTTTCATCGTCCCTTTCCTGTTGTCTGACCGTTTTCTTGTAGAATGGCTTTCCTACCCCATTTTGACCAACGTCTCCGATCGTTTGGAGCGGCCCTAGTAATAGGGAAAGCAGCGGCTGATGTGAACCTCGTTCAGTTTCCGAACAATATCCGGAGCGTCTGCGACTTTTTGTTACTTACACCGAAGGAAAACGAAGTGCGGAAGGCTCTCGTCAAAGTTTACAGCCGCTACCGAAATCTCTGCTCGAGCACTCGCTCGTGTGAGATTGCTACGACAAAGCTTCTAAATCAAATGGCGAAAGGGTTTTCTTCGGTCTCGAACGAACTTTTCATCGCTGTCCAGGAGGCCCTCACGAGCACGTACAAGCTGCGTGTCGTCGAATACGCAGAAGATTATCGGCCAGGCGACAATCCTAGACCCATTTGGTCCTCTCCTCACGAGACTGGTATGCCAATCACTATCGTGCGGGAAAGCGACGACTTCTATCATTTTCACCGTCGCGCTGATACCTGCCTCGATTGCATGTGCAACCCGACTAGACAATGTGTGACCTGTGGCAAAGGCGTCGACTTTGAAAATTACCCGTCGAAACTTCTCATTCCCCCGCGTGCAGAAGTCGAGGCTTATCGCGAGGCTCAAGCCAAGAAACGCCTTCACGAAACTGACGAAGAATGTGACTCCTCGCTTGAATGAGTGTAATGAATAAACGTTGAAGTGCTTTGACTCTCCAAAACATTGGAAGATTTCTCAAGGCGTCTGGCGAGGCAGAAAGGCTGTGTCCACACCCCCTTCATAAAAACACAGTCTGTTGCAGGTCTGCACACACTTTCTTACCTTCCTAACTTCCGTTTGGGCGCTCTCTCTTTCAATTTTCTACTTTTTATTTCCAGATCATGCTCAACGACCTTCCTATTGAAGTCTTCCAGCAATGCGTCTCCATGCTCCGCCTTCGAGACATCGTGCGCCTCTACCAAGCTGGCAAGTCGCTTCACCGGGTGGTGGCCCCCATCGAGATCGGCAAATTCTTGACCGGATTGACGATGACAGTGACCATCGAGTACCGGGACAACAAGGTCTACTACACGCTCGCTCTGGAGAAGAAGAGCAAGGAGATGTGGTGCCGGAGGTGCACCTTCTTGTGGCTAGGGTGCCACCTTCAATATGAGAAATACGAGAAGGACTTGGGCGAGTTCATCTTCGATACGTTGGAAAGGCCGTGGATTCGAGTACTTCTCCCGAAAGTCTACCGCCGCTTCGTGATCGCAAACTTCCCGACTACCTGCCCTTCCACGGAGTCTCTTCATCGTCTTGGACTCCTTCTCAAGCCGGTGCACGAACTCCACTTCGATCATTCATGTCCGGAATCGATGGCTCGAGTCCGCAAACTAGTGTGTGACTACCTCGGTCCTTTGACCACTTTCTTTCCTTGACTCGTCCAGTTCGATCAATAAACAGTTGTTTCAAGCCAATCTCAAAACAGCAGACTCGCGAGATCTTGCTCGACGAAAGATTTACAACGCCCTCGTAAATGAGACGATCTGATGAAAACACGTACAAACACGAACTCACTTCCTCCTTCCATTTCTATCGTTCGCGGTTGGTCATGCTAGACCGAATTCCCTTCGAATTGTGCAGAATTTGTCTTTCGATGCTGGACTTACATGATATCATCCACCTTTCCCATTTGGACAGGACTTTCCGGAAAATGACGAAGACTTTCGTTATCAAGTATTTGAAGTTGGAGTTGACCGTCGAAGTCTCGAATTCGAAGAGAGCGGTGATTTACGCTCTCGCTATCAAGAAGCTCGGCGGCCAAATGTGGTTCTTTCGACAGTTTGAGAAGGCACGGCATGAAGGCGAGCTCGCGCAAAAAATCCGCTCTCTCCTCGCAGGACACTGGATAAAGGCTGTTATGAAGAATGCAGAACGACGAATAGTGTTGACGAACTATAATCTCTCCAAATCGGCGCCTGTATGGTTTAGTATTATTGCCAAGAATCTAGCCCCTGTTCATAATTATATCCTTGTCAATAGTATCCCCCTCTGGTCACCCGCCTTCCATTTGACCATCCATAAGGCATTTCGTCCCTCAAAAGTATCCATTTATTGCGTTAATCCCCAACAGATGGCCTTCTGTGAAGAACTCATTTCAGTAAGCCGTCGAGATTATCGAGACAGTCTTCCTGAGTTCCACCTTGAAATGAAGCAATTGATGTGATGATCAAAGACTCTTTCTTCCTCGTTTTTACCACTTGTTTGTCGTTGATCTCATCTCATTCTTTCAAATTTGCCCGTCGTCGAGCTCGGTCGATAAACATTTGTCTCGCGCCGATCTCAACACAGCAGACTCACACCTTCGCGAGACCCTGTTCGACGAAAGATTTACAACGTACCCGTAAAGGAGGAGGAGGATCTCGCTTCTCACCAGAAGCCGGACTTTCTTTTTCGTTTGCCTTCATCTCTCCCTCTCTCAAATTTGCTCTTATAGGTAATGTTGTTGGACCAACTCCCAGTTGAAATCTACAAGGCATGCCTCTCGCATCTTCAAATGCGAGACATCGCCAGACTGGCCTGCGCGTGCAAGTTGTTCAACGAGGTGACGAAGCCGGCTCTCATCGCGACCTTCAAGATGGTGCTCTCGGTCGAAGTCGAGAACACCCCGTCTCTCATCCGCTACACTCTACTCTTGAAGATGGCCGGAGGCGAGATCTGGTTCAAGAGAAGTTTTGAGGACGAGATGTACGAGTGCGGCCTCGCCGAGGGAATCAGGGGTCTCCTCGGCAATCCGTGGATCCAGGCCGTCGCGCAAAGCGCTTACCGCCAAGTTGTTTTGACGAATCACTACTTGTGCAGTCACTCTCTGATCTGGCTCCGCGTTATAAGCGAGAACCTCTCGCCGATTCACACGTATGTCCTCAACAAAAGTTTTCCGCCTAGTACGGGTGTGTTTCTCCATACTGTTCATGACATCTTCCGTCCGAAAGAAGTTGTTCTGTATTGCACCTCCCAACGCCAAGCAGATTTCTGCCGTCGCCTCATTGACATGACTAAGCGAGAGCACAAAGGCTCTCTCCCCATCTTCAAAATCTTCCCCTAAACTTCCTTGTCGCAATGTTCGCTCACCCTCCTCTGTCTTCGCATCTCACCCTTTTGAAATCAAACAATTGTGTTGTGTGGATCAGCTACTCGTAGTCGGCACAAGACCGCCTATTCGTTGGCTTCTGTCCTTTCCTCTAGCTCTCTTTATCTTCGCCGATATAATCGAAAATTTGCTCTTTGTTATTCAAGAGTTTGCCGAAACTGTCCTGATGAAACTTCTTCCATGTGAAATGACTGATGAAAGCTATTAGAATCTTGAACGCATTCTTTTGTACTCACAAGCTTGAGCCTACCTTTCGCCTCTTCTATCCTCCTTTTTCTCGCGACGCTCGAATGAAATAATTCGATAAACAATTGTGAAACTTCAACTGTAGAAATTGCAACGGAATACGCGTCACAGCCTTGCTCTCTACGAGGGGGGAGCTCCAACAGACTGACATTTTCCTTTCTCCTCTTTCGTCAGAGACAAAGAGGAAGACGACAGCTGCTGCAGCGCCAGCAGCCTCTACACCAAAAGACTTGCGAAATAATTTCGCAATCTTCAGGACGCTCCTTGTTTGACTCTCAAAGACTCATATATCGATGGCTTGGTTGGAGTTCCTGGCCTTTACCTCCGCAGGCAAAGGCGGGCGTCACGGGTTTGAGGTGGTATGTTGGTTGGTTGGCTGGTTGGTTGTTTTTGTCCTTTTTAAGTTTATTCGAAACAATACACATAATTTCACCACAAGAGATCAAAGATTTTGGAAGTGAATCCGTCGACGTAGTCGCACGGAGTGTAGGTGACCGTTTGAAAAGCGACCGCTGGCTCTTCCTCGTGGAACGATGCCTTGTGTTCTTCGAGGCTGTTGAACGGCTTCAAACATTTGAAACAAAAGGTTTCAGAACTCTCGCCTTCCCGTGAGACAGGGCCGGAAAAACTCAGAAACGTCGAGACCTTCCATTCCGGACGCAACAGTTTGGCGTAATTCATAAGATTTTCGTGAATTTCGTCATTGTATTCGAAATACAGAGCTCGCACTGCTTTGTCGAACGTGTCGGCAAAGTAGACCAACGTGAAGGAGTCGCTCTCGCCAATGTCCATCCCCTCGAGGCAGACGATCGTTCAACTGGCCGTTTCGACGATTGTTTATTCAACAGTGACTCAATGGAGAAAGGTCTAGAAGGTCGGAAGAGGTTCGTTTGAAGGATGAGAAACGAGGATTTGGGAAGGGTTATCGGTTGGTAGTGGCTCGCCTGAGGGATGAGAAGTAGAGACGACTTGAGTGACTTCACCTTCTAGCGCGACGCCTGAAGGCTCTGTGACGAAATACTCGGCCAAGGGCTCTGGAAGCAGCGGAGTGTTGACTTGATTGGAAGGTCTGCAGGCGAATGCGATGCTGCCCTCCTGGCGCGGCAAGACCTCCATTGTCTTGAGAAGTTCGTCGAGTAAAAAGGTGTAGAGAAGTGGCGGCTCCAGCTTCGGTATATGGAAACGTTTGAAATGTCTTTTAGTGGAGCTACGGCTAGCAAAGTCCCTCGGGCATAGAGGGCACGGCGTACGACGTCGCACGCTGTCCTTCACCGGTTGCTTGGGGGAAGGCGGAAGAGGAGTGGAAGGGGCAGCCATGGAGGAGGAGAGCTAGATCGACCAATGAGGCCTCATATTTGAAGCGAGCACCTTTTATACTCTTCACATTACGGCCAAAGACGAGGGCACGCCATGGAAGTACTTCTCCTCTTCAATCTCCTCGTTCACCCCCTGGTCGACTTCAATCTCCAGCTCATTCAGGCTGAAGAAGTTGCCTTCACTGTCGTAGACGTGAAGTGTTGACGACTCGTCGTCGAAGTAAAGCTCGTATAGCCCAAGAGGAGTGAGAGAGTTCTTCTCGAAAATGGGCGAGGGGAGCTCCCTTGAGGGGCTCGTATTCCACTCCTTGGCAGCCTCGTAAAACTGCTTGTGGAGGTTGTACTCTCCAAGACGCCACTTTTGAGGTGGCTGGACTCGATGAAATAGAAGGAAATCGAGAAAGCTGACGCGCTGAGGAAGCTCAATGCAGGCGCTCATGGCACCAACGACAACTGTCAATGACGTGTTGGAAACTCTTTTGTCCTCTCCTCCCATCCGAAGGTCTTGCGAAACCGTTTCGAAAGATTTATTACGCTTCACGCACAGGTGCACCTGTCGATACCGCTTCCCCCACAACAACAACAACAAGCAATTGATATTTATATCGATTGTCTTTGTGGATCAGCTACTCGTAGTCGACACAAGGTCGCCTATTCGTTCACGCTGAGGTTCTATGAAGGTCTAGAAACTTATTTCAGTGACGGTCTTGAAAGTCTTTGAAATATTTTGATATTTTGAGAGTTCTCTACTTTGCTTTAAAAGGCTTGAAACGACTTGTGACGTTCCGCCTGCTTTTGTCCTGGCGGGCATCTCCTACGGTGTAAGAATGACTTTGACGCTAGGGAAGCTTTCGAATAAAACGTATTGCGACATCGTGTGGCGGGCGAGTTGAAAGACTGCAAGAGAGCACGAACGAGGCGAGATCGGACAGGCATCCACTCCTCTACAGTCTTGGAGTGGTAGCTGCGAGTTCTTCTTCTTCTTCCATTGTTCAACTCTTTGTCGACTTTCCATCTCCTTATTGACCATGGCGGCACCAATTGATATCCCTTTCAAAGGCCTCGACCGAGACGTTGTTAGAGGTGTGTTGGAGGCTATGACACTCTCCGACGTCTACAACATCGAGCTAGCCTTTCCCGGTGCTGACCTCCCTCTGAACCCCATCCCCAATCCTGAAGCCATGTTCTATTTCTACGGAGTAAACGCCGATCAACGGAAATGGTATTCACTCATTCAATGCTTTCGGGACGACTACTTTGGAAGAAGAGAGCGAACACAATTCAGATGGTTTCCTGACATCCCAAGCAAGACCCTGCTCCACTTTCTCGACTTTGTCGGCTCTGTTACTCAGTCGCCAACATTGAGGCGAGCCTTTGTCGGCGGACAGTGTGAGGTCATCCTCCACACTTGTCACGTCGATGACAACTTTCTCGGCATTGTCCAAGCCAATCTCTCGGCCGTCGAAGTGGACGTGCTAACGCTCCAATGCATGGACCATCTCCATCCCGATGCGCTCCATTCCCTCCTGGATCTCTTGAAGCCGAAGCGAATCGGAATTCGCCCTCGCACTCTACGTGACTTTGCCTTGTTGTGGGAACTCCGAGGATGTGGTCTCCCCATCCACCTCAAAGACACTGACCAAATCTACAATGTGGAAGCGGCTAGGATACTAAGAAGCCAGCTTCAGTACTCGCTCACGTACATTGGATACGATGCACACTCTGACTATGAGGACGAGGTAAGCCATTTTTACTCTCTTGAAACACTGTGGAGGTTGGGGAAAAGAAGGGAGGCGAGGTGAGATCGTAAACTCGCTGACCTCGAGGGTCAGCGCTTCTTCTTTCGTCATTTGGCCTGCGCCTGCCCCCGTGTCCTTGGCTCGTCTTGACTCGCTTCTTTCGTTTTTCTCTCCAGTCTCGCTCTCTTCCTTTGTCTTCACGATGGCGTCTTCTCTTGATAAACTGCCTACCGATATTTTGACCCAAATCTCCCCTTTCCTCTCTCTTAACGATGTTCATCATTTTGAAGTAGCCTTTCCTTCTTCTAAGCTGGCCACTTCTCCTTCTGAAATCTCTCGCGGCATGGTCTACTTGTACGGAGTTCATTCAACTACCCGTAAGTCCAAGGGTTGGATTCGCGTTGCTCAGTCTAGACGCGATGGGATGAAAATGTCCTGGAATCCAAAGAAGGTCCACGGGAAGCTGACTTTTGTTGATTACTTTCACAAACGAAGCAAGGCTCGTTGCATTCGCCCGATTTTGAAGAAACGCCTTCGTGAAATCATTATTCACAGCTGCCATGTGAACGGGGAGATGCTTGAAGCTCTTGAAGAGTGTATTTCCGATTGTCCCGTTGACCAGTTGACTCTCCAAAACATGGAGGAAATTGACAAGGAGACTTTTGACCGTCTCTTGGACGTCTTGAAACCCAACCGGGTCGGGGTTCGCCCTGGTTGCTTGAGGAATTGGAATCTCATCTATCTCTTGCAAGGACGCGGGGTTCCGGTGCATCTCAAGCACTCTCCACACTTTTATGAAGTTGCCGCTGCACGCATTCTCGGCCCGCAACTTCAGTATGCCGTCAAACCTTGGGGTATTGACGCTGATTCTGACATGGAGGAATAATAAGCTGTCACGACTCCATCTCAAACCTTTTTCTACAGTAACCCGACGACTACTCCATCCCTTCTATCGACTTCGCTTTCCTTCAACGCCTTCGTCGCCTTCTTCGAGCGCCTTCGTCGTCTCCGTCGTCTTTACCTGTCCGTCGTGCCAGCCTTCGACTGCCGCGCTCACCTTCCTATCTACAGTTCTCGCCGTGCCCGTCACTCCTCGATCATCGCGCCAGCCGCCTCGCAATGCTTCGTCGTTGTCGCCGCGCCGTGTCAGCCGCGTCTCTTCGCCGCGAGTCCAGCCGTCGCCAAGCAGAGCCCGCCTTCGTCTCCTCGCCGGCCTCCAGCTGGCTTCTCGCTCAACAGTCGTTCCACTCCTTTGTACTCTTTACAGTTCCTACCTTGCTCTCAGCTCGATGCAAAAATAAATCGATGCTTCTTCTCAAAGGAGAGAGAGGGTTGGCTCGCGGCCAATATTACACAAAGCCCCCCTGAAGGGGGCCGCATAAACTTACCTGGGGGCACACGTGCGGAGGGTGTGCCCCGATCAAAACACACCGGCCTCCCTCAATCCCCCTCTCGACGTGCCGCCTTCAGAATCCCTCGACGTCAAAATGAAGAGAGTCCTTTGCCAATGAAAAGTTCACAGAAAGCCTTCAGAATCCTGACGTCGTCAGATTCCTTCGAGTGAGAGTTCAAAATGATCGTCGTCCGACGACCC
>JAQIXL010003267.1:0-10769 GCA_034700245.1 Poikilolaimus oxycercus
GCATCAATTCTTTCGTTCTGCGTGTGGACTTTAACCCCCTCAAACATCTCTCGTTCTCCGAGTGCGCGCGCACCGGCACACGACGAATGTGGTCACTTGATCTGGAGGCTCAATGGCCAGCTTTCGCTCGATCACTGCGGCAGCGTCATCGCCGCAGAACTAGTCGTCTCTGTCTCGTCTTGAGGAGAGCACGCGGAGTAGGTTGATCAGAGAACGGCGACACAGCCGCTTCGTGTGGTCTGGCTTTCCATTGACGTTTAGTTGAGCCAAGGGTATGCTTGCATTA
Organism: Poikilolaimus oxycercus; assembly: GCA_034700245.1. Taxonomy (NCBI): domain Eukaryota; kingdom Metazoa; phylum Nematoda; class Chromadorea; order Rhabditida; family Rhabditidae; genus Poikilolaimus; species Poikilolaimus oxycercus. The sequence goes on from JAQIXL010003267.1 coordinate 287, forward strand.
TTCTGCAATGCCCTTCTTTTTCTTGCATTTCTTCTACCGGCGGCGTTCTCTGCCAAAATCCTCGTATACAATCCCCTTTTCGGACAAAGTTTTGTCAATTATATGAGTTCCATTGCAACAGTCCTTGAGGACGACGGACACGATGTGGTAGAAGAGTTTCCTTTGTTCGACTTTTTTCAGACCATACTGTGCCCGTCAATAAATCTGCACATACGTTTCGATTCTTCAAAATTCAAGAACGTCAAGCTGGTAAATTCTTCAGAGTTTAATTAACTCTTACTCAGATTGAAATTCGAGGTCCTGCCTCGAAGGAGGCGGCGAAGATTCACGACACTCCGGAAGTCTGGCAGTACAGTGGCTCAAACCCTATTGGGATCTACCTTGTGAGTGTTCACTTATGCATTAATTTCACAAATTTCAGGCCTCTCGACAATTTGAAGCGATGTTCCATGACACGTGCATCTCTGTTTTAGACGCAAAAGAGTTAATTGAGGAACTTCGCCAAATCAACTTTGACGTAGGCTTAACTGAATACTTTGACTCCTGCGGGCTCGGTAAGAATCTGAAGGCGTCCAATATTTGAGGTCTTTTTCACATTCTCGGGATCAATAAGACCATTGTGGCAAGTTCCACCTTCCTTCCAGAAACTCTTGCTGACATCGTCGGTGCTCCAACACCGCTCAGCTATGTTCCAAGTGATGGGCATTATTGCTAGAATGGAATCGTTTTAGGCACTCATACTCACGATTCGCCAAAAGAGCTCGTTCAGTCGACATGGTCTCGCTTCAAGAATCTCTTCTACGCCGAGATGTCACGAATTTTCTTCGCGAATTTGATTCGAGGCTCTCAGCGCGCCTTCGACGAGACGTTCAACGACTTTCCGCGGATTGAAGTAGGCGACAGTCAAGGGGGAACAAGTGTTTGAAACAGGAGCTTCTTGTGAACACTTCCCTTGTACTGGTGAACACCCATCCTCTCTTCGATCATCCACGGCCATCAGCAGGCAAAGTTCTATTCGTTGGCGGAATTCATATTTCGAAGGATACGAAGCCTTTAAATGAGGTTTGCGCCTCTGCAATGTTTGTTATGAGCAGGAATGGTCTGAGATCCTCAATCGTCGGCCAAAAACGATCCTCATCTCCTTCGGCTCCGTTGCCAAGAGTGTTTTGATGCCAACAGAGATGAAAAGAGGAATTGTTGAGACGGCTCAAGCGTTCCCGGAAGTGACATTTATCTGGAAATATGAAGAACCGAACGACGAAGTGGGTCGCGATGTGAAGAACCTCGTAAAGGCTGCCTGGACGCCTCAAGCTCAACTCTTGAGTGAGCTTTCCCTAACAGAATGAGGAAGCTTTTTTTCAGACAGTGGCCGAGTGTCCGTGTTTGTGACACACGGTGGCATGGCGAGCACTCTCGAAGCCGCTCATTCACCCGTCCCCCTCATCGTTGTAGGACTTTTTGGTGATCAAATGCGCAACGCGGCCACCCTCGTCAGTCACGGACGCGCCGTGGTCCTTGAGAAGTGGGAATTGTCGGATGTCAAAGTCTTCACTCGAGCTTTACGCCAAACACTTGAAGATCCCAGGTTTAAAAGAAGCTTCGGCTGGTGAAGTCATTGCAGCTTTCTACAAAGTGCCAAACGACAGTCGGCGATGCTCCGTGCGCTACCTCTTTCAGCAGAAGAAAGTCTTCGACGCCATGTCCGATTTGTTGCCGAGTTCGGCCCTCTTCACGAATTGCACACTGTCGCGCATCAGCTCAGCTTCTTTCGATATAATTTTCTCGATGTTCTCTTTCTTGTAGTCCCTGTCCTGACTCTGGCGACTCTAATAACGCTTACAGTTGTGAAGTACGCGTGTAAACAAAATGGTCGTACAAAACAGGAATAAACTCAATTTTAATCAACCCTTTCGAGAGTTGAATGATTTTTGTGGTGTTCGTGTGGTTGCCGTTGCAGCTTCTCTTTATTCTCACAAGGGGTTGTTGAATTCCATCAGGTGCAATTTGTTGTAGTCTACTTGTTTTTTTTCACACATGGTTCGATGAACATTCTCAAGAAATCGCGCAGCCCTCATTCACACTCGTTTAAAAGTGTGAAGATGGAGCGTTTCGCACTTTTGTCCTTTCACACTTTACTTATAAGCCGAGGCTTTCTGAAAGGACATCATTCTCCAAAGATGTCCACCATCGACTACAGCCAGCGTCTGCTCTCCGCCGTCCGAGCCAACTGGGCCGACCTCCGTCTCGTCTACTTCAACAGCTGTCATCCGAAGGTCGCCGCTGCTTGGCGTCAGGTCGAAGCGGAAGTCGGCAAAGCCAGCGCCGCCGTGCCTCCTCGAGCCCACTTCAGCCAGCTTATTGCTGTAAGTTGATTGAACATTTGAGCAAGAACTTTTCTTTAGGGTCTCCGTCGCCCCAACAGCATGGCCGTCAAGGTCGCCGTCGCAGAGTTCCAGAACGAGATCAAGAAGGCCGTGAAGAAACGCGAAGAGGAGGAGCTCGAGTTTGCCTTGCGAGTTCTCGAACTTCGTCAAAGCCGAAATCTCTCAAGGATGAAATGCATCGAGTTGGCGGCCAAGGAGTTGATGGAGACCAATGAATTTGTCTACATCAACTTCGATGAGAAAAACCCGAAGAAGATGTTTCTGAAGCTCCAGAGCGCCGTGGTTGGTTCAGGCTTCAATGACTCTTACTTGAGCATTCTCCAGAGAGCTACCCAACCAACGTCGAAGGTGACGCGGGCCGTTTTGGTCTATCTTCACCTCTTTGGCAAGCAGCATCCCGTGGACCAGCATCGAGGACCCTCCAAGGATCACTGTAAGCTGTCTTTTAAGAATTTCATCTTTTCTTGTAGTGACTGCTCGTCTTCTTCAAGCTCTTGGAGTGAAGAAGGAAAGGACGCCTGTCAACACAACTCCGACAAGGACTCCTTCGACGAACCCTATGGCAACTCCTAAAGCCTCGCAGCATACACTCTCCGAAGAGCTGTCTACTCCGAGGACGTCGGTGAAGCGAGAACTCTCCACTGAAGACTCCTTCAGTGTCTCGTTGCTAGCGAAGAGGTAAGCCTTACTTACAAATCCGTACCAGCAACATTTTCAGAAGCCGCCCTGAAGAGTCGAACCGTTGTGAGACGCCTCAAACGACCTCTTCCCTGCCTTCTCTTCCAGCCTCACCTGCTGTCAGCGATGCCCTCTCTCACACTGCAGAAACGCCAGTACCGAGATGGATTCTTACTTCTATCAAGGCCGAGCCAACAGAACAGGAAGAGCTCGAGATTAATGTTAGTTGAGAAGAAATAAGTTGAAACCTTTTCCAGGTTATCATGCAGAAAATCGCGGGAGCCGAAGCCGAGCCAGAGAATGCGACTGTGGACAACACAGGTGAGAGTCATCTTCAGTTTCTGACTTTCATTTTCAGCTGGCAACCTTTTCGAAGGCCTTCTGAACGACTTCGAGGAGCGCGAGATATTCGGCGACCTCTATCAACAAGTTCGAGCAGCGAAGAACATCATCAAGACCGCCGGCCACATCGCTGACTTGCAGAAGGCTGCGCGTCTTTTGAGCTTCGTTTACTCCGAGATCACCTCCAAGGTTTGAAATATTTTAATGGAAAAAACGTTGCATTGTAGCCAACGCGACAACTTACCCGTGGTCTCGAGACCCTCAGCAATATCCGACAATCCTTCCCTTCGCTCAACTAACAAACCAGCATTTTTATTCTTATTTTTACTATGATATTTGTTATTGTGCAAACGAAAATAAAAATCAATTAAAAACTTGAGGCTGGCCTATCTTGAGGCACTTATTCGACCGCCTAGAGAGGAGCATTTCTGAGCAAATCCTGGCAAAACGACAGCTCGTCTCATTCGCTGCTTCCCGCTTCCGATTTACTTCTGACTGGTCTTCAGCTGAAGAACATAGCTGCTGTAAAAAAAAGTTTCATCATGTATTGGCAAAAAACCGACCGACTGACCTTTCGTCCATACTCTTGATCGCGGACACAAGTCAGAAAGGCGAGACCAGGAACGATCAGAGAGGCTTTGTGTCTCTGGTCTCCCAGACACGATATTTATTTCTCTCATCTGTTCTTCAGAGCCGATGCTGCGGGTGTAGGGATTTTATAAGAGGTCATCTTTGGGATATTATGTGTCTTTTTAAGCATACAACTTCAACTTACAATTAGCGATGTACCGTGCTCTCACTCTCTTTGAATGACTCAGTTTCTGGTCTGCGAGGTGCGCCCTCTCTAGCTCGACACATGACAGAACTGAGAGGACAGACCAGAGAATCTCTCTCGTCGCCCACCAACGGCAACACATTTTCGCGTTTAAACGTTTCATTGCGTTCGTTTGTTAGTGGCGCATGGTCAACGCTTACGTAATAGATATATTTCCCCAGTTCTAAAACTTCTAATTATATTGTATTTACAGTATTAATGAAAGTTTATAACCACACCCCGTTGGCCTTCTCGGCGTCACCTGTGAGTCATTTTTGAACGAGGATAAAAGACCACAAAAACGACATTTTGTACTCGACTCACACTGCAGGAGATGTCGCTCTCTTCACTCAAGAGTGTCGAGTGGCAAGTTCACGGACCTTTCGCCTATCTTCTCAAGGCTTCACCCTTTAATCTCTCCAATGTCTACGAATCACTGAAAGCCGGTCGTTTATTCTCCGTTTTACTTGCCTTGTTGAGGTTAGCGATCAACTTTTTTGACCTTCGACGTTGTTGCAGAATTCTTATTTTTGCCGTCGTCTTGACCCTGTTCATCATTCGCATCGTTCTCATTTTCAATCGGGAAGCTGGCTCTGTAAGTGGAATCTCTAACGATCTACTAATGTGCCTACAGAAATGGAGCCAACTTTGGGTCGAAAAAGGTCTTATCATTTTTTCTTGCGGTCCATGGAATGTTGTCGATGGTTTTCCTCGGCATTCTCACCTATCGAAGTGTCTTTCTTGATCTTTTTATTTCTCAACGGCAGCTTTTCGTCCAAGTGACCGAGTAGAGTTCGAAGAGAGCCGGTCTTTCAGGACAGCCTTTCTCGACGCATAAGCTCTCGCCATCTCAAGGGCGCTGCATTTCTAGCTTATGGCATTACATTGACTGTCATTTACTCACTCAAACCTTTCTTGTCCAATTCTCCTTATGACAGGTTTGCTTATTTGGTTGGATAACCTTTTCAGCGGTTCCTTCACGGCATTGAAGAACATGCTGGGAGCTGAAATCGTTGTTGCTCTCCTTTCATGTACAGCCAGTGTTCTTATCACCGTGCTGATCTCCTTTATGTACAACGAGGTGGAAAACCGATTCATCGCGTTCAACGCTGATCTCGCAGAAGCGGGTAAGAATGGAGCTTTAGCGGTAATATTCTGACAGTAACCGGGAGAGATACGTTTCAGAACCCAGAGACTCTCTATGACTTTTCTCGAAAACAATCAAAAATGCTCATGATGGTTCGTGCCGTAAACAGCGACTGTAGCGTCGCCGTTACGGTTTGCCGCTTCGTCGGGCTTTTCTCCACTCTCATTGGATTCTATATTAACGGCGATGGCGATCAGAGCATCTCCTTTGCCAATGTTCGGAATCTGGCCGTCATGAAATACGCCATGCTGCTCTTCATGACAATCTGTAGAGCACCAGCTGAAGTTCAGCGAAAGGTTTCAATTTTATTTTTTTTTTACAATTTTGAAGTCCGAAGAAATGACAAGCATCATTCTTTTTGAGCAAACGATTTGGGAATCGGACAACGAGCAGGTTTGGTTCACTTTCTTGACCTCTCAATCCTGTAGGTCATAAACGCTGCTAGAGGAATGATCGAACGAGCTCGACATCCAGACAACACCATCAACTTTCTTGGTGCATACACTCTGAATGCGCGGCTGCCGATGAAGGTCGAAAGATTTGCAAGCAACGCGACTCAACTTTTAGCTGCTCGTTGTTGCGGCTCTCGTTGGAAATCTCACGCCTCTCATCAAACACATGTGGGAGTGAAGAAAGCAAGAAACTAAATGGGCCATCATCAAAGGATCTCATTGATCTGCAACGAACCAAGTAAACGTGAAAAACATTTCGTCGTTCATGGAAATCGACTTGTTGCTTCACTCGTTCTCTTTAGCCCATGGCTCGGTTTGCTTCAGTGCGCGATAAAGTCTCACCCTAGGGGACGTTAAGGACGCGAACTGCTCAATCAACGGGGCTCTAAGCAGTTAACTCACCCAGTGACATGGCGGCATCTTTTCATCTGAAAGAGTCTTTGCCAGGTCGATGATTCGGTTCATGTCGGACATCTCAACGTGCTGCTTTGTTAGCTTGAATTTCTTGTTCTCAACGCCATCTACAATTCCAGCTTGATTTAAACGACGGGGAATAATGCGTAAATAGAAATGTTGATCGCAAAGGTGAGCCGATGGACGCCACATGCCATATTTTTAACGAGTGAAATCGAAAAGTTTATCTTCTTTGGACATAGTCATAAAACCCCACGACTTCTTTAATAGCCATTGACATGCCGCTCGGGATGAGCGACAGAATGTGCGGAAAAGCGCAGCCGCTCCTAATTCTTATTCTTCAGGCATTGCTATTTGTTCTGAACCATCAGTATGCCAGTGCAGCCAGTGGTATTTGTCCAAATGGGGCGACCTATAATCAGCAATTCGACAAATGTTATCTGTTTGTGAAAGCGGTTCAAGATTTTCTCTCAGCACAACAGAGCTGTAGTGATAAAGGAGGACAACTTGTATCCCTTCATAGCGGATTTGAGAACGCCCTCGTACTTGGTGAGGTTTTTAATTGCTTAACTGAGCCATTTGTTTTCGAACTTGCGAATCAACTGCTCGCCGGCCAGGGGGATTACTTTATTGGCGCAAGCGACATCGACATTCCGGGAACCTGGACTTGGATTGACGACGGTTCCCCCTTGAATTATTCAAACTGGGCTTCAGGTTTGATTTTCTGGGGTTGGAAAATTTGTTATCCTTTTTTAAGGAAATCCTGATGGCGAAGATACGCACAATTGTGTGTCTGTGCAAGTTCAAAATGGCAAATGGTACAGCGTGAGCTGCTTCACAGAAAAATCTTTTGCGTGCGAACTTTCTCAAATTACTGAACCAACATGTCCGACATGCCCGACCTGCGCAACACTGCAGCCAACTGCGTGTCCCACAGCATCGAAGTGCCCCACAGCACCGACGTGCCCACCGCGACCGCCGCCCGCGTCAAAGTGTCCAAATGGATGGGCGTACTTAGACATCACCGACCATTGCTACAAGGTCTTTGTCATTACTAAAACTAACGGGGATAGAAATATCTTGGCGCCCATTGGAGCGACGCCGAAGCCGTGTGTCTCTCATTTGGAGGACACTTAGCGTCACTTCACAGCGACGAAGAGAACAACTTTGTTGCTGGTTAGTAAAAATTCAATTAAGCACTCAAATTTTGGCACTTACCTCTTGGAAACTAGCGTTGAAGTATACTGTGCGATTTCAGAGCTAGCGCAGACGGGAATTCCAGGTAACGCGCATTATATGGTATGGATTGGCTTACGACGAACTTCTCCTTCGGAGTTCATGTGGATAGACCAGTCGGCATTTAACTACAGCAACTGGGCTCCTGGCACACCGTTTGGAGATACAGATGTGAGGTTGAAAATTGTGTTGAAAAGCCATTGCTTTAGAAAACTTGCGTTTTCCTGACCGCAGATCAGCGGCCAGATTGTAGCTGTGCAGACCGTTTCTTGAAATGGGAAAACATGACCTGCGACTTTGATATGCGAGGATATGTCTGCAAAATTCCTGCGGCTACCTAATAAATTTACTAACGCTCATTTTATTTCATCTTTGTGATGATGAAAATAAATCTACTGATTCATAGGCTTGTTATCGTAGAGCTCAAAAACGACCCTACAATACTTGAGGCAGAAAAACAGAAACTCTACATAAAGATACACAACACATAAACAAAGTCATTAGAGTTTCTTGTGAGGAATTCGTGCAATAATTTGGGCTGTCATCGAGAGAGATGCGCTTTTGAATCGTTCTTTTACTTGCGCCAATTTTCTAAAAGCGTTCATATTCATAACAGTTTATTGTTGAAAGCAAGAGCATGCGGACTTCACAATAAAGCATTAGTAAGGGTACGGCTTTCCGGTGTGACTGAAGAACCCTCCGTTATGAGATTCATCGTAGTTGAGAATGTTCTTGACAATTAGAGCAGCTGATGCATCCGCCTAAGACGATATTTCAAGTTTGTTAAGGAAACTCACAGAAAGAAACGCGCGCTGCCCACCCATCTCGGTCTGCACCCATCCCGGACACTGCGAAACGACGAGAATGCCATCCTTCTTCAAGTCAATCGACAAGGACTTAGTAATCGCATTCAATGCAGCCTAAAGCAATTCTGACTGAAGAGAGGAAAACCTTTGAAGCACGATATGCCAGACAATTTTGTCCTGACGGAAGCCGCGAGCCCGTGGCGTTCTGGGTGATCGAGCCAAGTTGGGCACTAATATTCACGATAGCGACGCGACGTGAACTAAGAGGAAGATTGGCGTTACGAAGTGCTGCGCGTTGGAGAAGCGGAAGAAAGGTCTAAAGAGTCACAAAACAATGGCTTGACCCTTGGAAGCCCTACACCTGTGCCAGAATTAGTGAAGAAGTCGTATTCACATCAAAAGTGCTGTTCACAAGTTGTCGATTCGGCACATCGAAAGGAGTATCGTGAAGGACGCCGGCGTTGTTGATGAGTAGATTTAGACCAGATGATCCAACACTCTCATCCACCTGAAAATGAGACGAAGCACTCATTGTCGGCTTATAAGGCCATTCACTTCACCTCGTGGAAAACTCTCTGAATCGAAGCATCGTCAGTTACATCGAGAGAAAGAAGTTCCAGTCTTTGATCCGACAACGTCTTCAAACCCTGTAAAAGTGAAGCCATTGGTTCAAGCAATAACATGCCTGCGACGAATTAGGACTTCGACAACCAGCAAAGAGTTTTGTGACTTCCTTCACATGAAGAAGCTGTCGAACAAGTCCGAGTCCAAGGCCTCGATTTGCACCCGTGACAAGAATCGTGAAGGGTGATGTCATAACTGCAAAAGGCTCTGTAATGAGCAAAAAAACGAAGAAAAGATGAAACACTAGAAACAAAAACTGAGTTAAGGGAGAGACGAAAAGAACGGCGAACGCGTGGGCGTCGCCAGGCGAGGCGATCAACGATCTCTGCACCTCTTGCTGTGGTTTGTCAGGCGGTGAGAGAGAAGTGAATGTTCGATCTCTAGCGAGACCTCGCCTGGCGGGAAGACCCCCTTTCAACCGCCCCAGCTGATCGTTTGTTTTTCTGCTGCTTGAAGCTAGTTTCCTTTGGACCTTTTCTCTAAATTTTCTTTTTGCACTTTGCTAGTAAGTGTTTATTGTTGCCATTTTTTTCACACGTCGGCGAAATAATATCGATGATGATTTTCTTCTCGGCTTTATTTAACACGCTTTGATTCAATAAGGCTTTTAGTTTTTCCATCGACATTGACAGAGTCTGAAATGGCAATCAGAGTGGAGCACTGCAAGCAACTCTTCGAGTTTTTCGTCAAAATGAGTAAGCCGAATATAGTGATAACGACTGGTAAACAACGTCTTCAGACAATTCGAAGGCCGTGCTGCAATATCGCGTTCTTCCCAACCACATCCTCGACTTCCAGCACACGGAAGTGCCGGCAGCCCAACAAGGCAAAGGCGTCGCCAAGCTTCTCGTTCTTGTAAGACTAGCATAATTTTATCGATGACTCTCTGAGCAGGAAGGTTTTCGTTATGCCGCAGCAAATGACTTCAAAGTCCGACCATCTTGCCCATATGTGAACCGGTTCGTCAAAGAGCAAGCCACTGAAGAGCAGAAGAAGATCGCAGTTCCGACTGAAGATGCTTCTCATTGTTCTCTCAAGCTCTAATCTACGCGTTTTTCTGAACTCCATTCACTTTTGTCTGTTTTAGTTCGTTGATGCTGATTAAAAAATAAACTCATTTTGACAAATTTTTCGGCTTTGTCCCCACCCTCATTGGACAACTCGAAAGGGATCTTCACAACCTCCTTCGGTTCTCTAATCTCTGGGATGACGAAAGTCGGCCCCCTTGTTTTGGTTGGATTGCAGAGCTCTTGGGTGGCCCGAGCAGAGACCATAGAACGCCTAGTGGTCAGACGTTTGATCTGCTTCCTCACTTAACCCCTTTCCTCATCCGCGTCGTTTGTCTGGTCATTTGCGATGATGACACTTAACGCCCGAAGAACGCCAGAAAGATCGTCGATCACTGTCACCCTCATGCTTATGTACCTCCTCGACCCGCCTCTTTCTTCTTCACTCATGACTTGAACTTGCAACCGGGACACTTTGCTTGCTTCGTTGCTGTTCGTCACGCCAAAAGAGATTTTCTAGAAAAAGAGCGATGGCGATTGTTGCTGCTGGTGGTCGTGGCATCCGTTGGATGTATGACG
>JAQIXL010003268.1:0-10767 GCA_034700245.1 Poikilolaimus oxycercus
CGCAGTGCGACTCAGGAAGCGATGCGGCTTCGTCAATTACAACGAGCCTTCAAGCATTTTACATTTGGAAATGCACGTAGTCTTACGAAAATCCGCAGCCTGCAAAAAACGATCCTCCTGCTGCCTGACACTTTGGGGCGACAATGGTTGCCTCTTCGAGGACGTGTTGCTTCAGCCGTCAAAAATTTCTTCCCTAAATTTGTATGAAATGTTCGTCTAAAGTTCGGTACTTGTTGCTTCGACGATCTCAATGTGTCAGTCCAACATGCCCGGATCAACCTTGATCATTGAGCCCTTTCTTGCGTGAATCTTATAAGCTCATCCTCTCGGCCGATTGAGTTTTTCACGAACACGTAGAGCCACGCTATCGACCGCGGAGTGGGACGATGGAGCTAGAAGAATCCACTTTTCTCCTTAATGTTATATTTTGACGCGCTTACCTTACACGGGCCGACTTGAAGTCGTTTGACGAGCATCTCCGTTTTTCCAGTTCCCGGAGTTCCTTGTACGTAGGCTTGACGTCGAAGAGTAGCTGAATGAACGGTCAAAAATTGTCATTTGTTGCAAAGCTCAAATCAGAGAAGTCATCCTAAAAAGTGTTCAGTTTCGTGTTATACTCACCCACTAGGGACGGGTGGGACTAACAGAGGAATAGCCTCGTGGTAGTCTTGCAGCACTTTTCTCTTTTTTGACTAAAAGAAAGCTCAACTCTTTTCTCTTCAGGCATTAAGACTGAAAATTAGTTCCATCCTTTCTTTTCGTCCCAACTTCTATTTCAACAAACAAAATTATTTTTTACTAAGGACGCTACTAAGGCATTCGAAAAACATTAAAAGTTGCAGGCGTGTGCAAAGTTTCACCCCAAACCGACTTGTGGTGTTTGCGAACTGAAAATAAATTATGACGATTCCTTCAGACATAGACGAAAAATCATATTCCCCTTGGTTACTAAAAATTTTCAGTTTTACCCCCGCGTATTTGGTGTCATTCGAAAGAGCATTAAAAGCTGTACAAGCACACCAAGTTTCAGCCCGATTCGACTAATGGTGATTAGAAACTGAAATCGGCGGAAATAAAAGTTTTAGTAGAAATGGTGCCAAAAATTTTCTTTGCCCCAGTTGCTAAGATTTCTCAGCTTTTTTCCCGGCGTGTTTGGTGTCATTCAAAAGAGAATTTTATGCTCTACAAGCCTGTGAAGTTTCAGCCCAATCGGACTAACAGTGTTCGAGAACTGAAAGAAACGTTACAACGTTATTTTGTCACAAAATCGCTGAGATATTATATGTAAGAAAGGATCAGCTCATAATAAAGACTCCTTGTGTCTCATAAAAAAGTGGTAGTAAGGTCTCACAACGCTGTCTATGCGCATTTCCAGAAGTCATAGTTCACGGACAACTAAAAACATAAAATTCATCAGAGATGAAAGCAGTGAAACGACGTAATGGAACCTAACGAAAATATCTGCGCTCAACGCGGAGAACGCGAGTGAAGGAAGGGAGAGAGGAAAAAAATCGATGAGAGCCCAGAGAGGAACACGCGCGCATAGCTGATTGCAACGGCGTCCTTTTCTCTTTTTTTCTCACTGCTCTCTTAAGTAGAGGACAATGGAGAGACCCGCAGCATTTAACGCGGTAGCAGTGATAGAATCCTTTATTACGGGGAAGGGGAAGGAAGGAGAGGCTCCTTTACGGAGGCATTACACCCAGTGGCGTCGATTACTCATTCAGTTCCCTCTTTCTAGACGTCTTAGACATAATATTCGTTCCTGGGGCAAAGAGGGTTGATTCACTTTGTCGTTAGCCACAACAGCATGAGGCGGAGATTCTGACGCCGTGAGCCTTTCCACTTGCACAGAATGACCAATTTATTGCTGCGTCGCATTTCAGAAAGAGAAATGTTGCTTCTAGCAAAACACAGATTCATCTTGGTTGAATAAACGACATATGTAGAAGCGAAATCTCTATGCGGTTCTCTTTTGGTATTCAAGCTGCAGTTTCCGCGTTGCATTCTTGAAACTGCAGTTTGGGACAGCTTCGAGTATCGTTTTTGATGCAGAATGAATCGCACATCAACATCGGCTACATCGAAATATCGAATTCTGATTTTTTGAAACCCACGGGCCAACTGGTCATCAGGTCAAAGACATCAAATGCCATTTATCGTTTGGAAAGTGCGACTCTGTTTAATTCACTTTTATTGAAAAGTTTTTTCAATTGCACGCGGACAGTGTCTTTGAGTATCGAAGAAAACGATCGTGAGCACAGGCGCTCGAGGACCTCGATCACCACGGTCTGAAGCTTGACAAGCCGTGCGCAGCTTGAAGCAGCGTCGCAGCAGTGGTAGTTCATGGCCGTGCTTCTCGGCCGCAGAGTCAATCCTCTACCAGCATTGTTCGTCGGAGTCCTCGTGGCAGGCAGAGCAGCCAGTGCAAGTCGTCAAGATCTAAAAGGAATTTCGTGACCGAAAGGTTGTGTAAACCTTTTTCCATTCTGGGAAATCTTCCCACTGGCGGAACTCATCGTCCTTTTTGTCTTAGCCGTTTTAGGTGCTGACGCGGACGACGAGTTTCGCCTCGGGATTGAGCGCAATGTCGGCCAGATTGCTGTTAAGTCTGATGCCACTGTGGAGCCGCGACGGTCACTCGAGCCACACTCGAGCCGTCGTCAAGTTCTCCGCGAGCCACAGGTGCTCGGTGATTCGGTTGATAGAAAGCACTCTGCAAGCTGGCAAGCTCTCGCCTCTAGTCCCATACGCTTAAGTTGTTTGGCCATCGTTCTGACGTTGGCTGTAATCGAATGGGTAGACAAGCGGTTTATGGTGAACGGATGCGTAACGTCATCAAAGCACGTTTGCGAGACTTCAACGTGTATGGTTTAGCCTAAAAAGTGAAATGTTGAACAAAAAAGAACAATTGCACGGCACAACATTGCCTTAAGGAGTAAAACGGAAAATAAACGCGAGTGGTTTGCCGCTTAATGGACGACCGACTGCAAGTCGATGCGTACTGCTTGAGCAAGAAGGCAACTCCACTACAACGCATCCCGCCCATCCGGTTTGCTACAGCAAAACACTCAAAGCAGCGGATTGTGGTCGAGCAGCGAAAAAGGAGTGCCGAGTGAACGTTGAAGTCGGCCGCTATGAAAAAGTGCTCGATGTGAAATGAAAGGCCCGAGTGAGGGCACAGAAAGAGGGGCACGATGACAATCGGCTTATACTGGTGAAGTATCTATAATTTATTCCATGCATACTTGTCATGATCCGATCATGAAGTTGAAAGAGACAGGGGATGTTCGGAAGTCGCAGTAGTCGGAAGTCTTTTTCTGACAAACTGAACAGCATGCGCATTGTTGGCAAAAGCCCTTGGGCATGTGGCACCCAAGAGGGGCTATGCAAGGCCGCCTAATTCGTTCAAGGAGGCGAACCGAAAGTGTGATGGTGATCGGGAAAAGTTATCACGAACAGATTTCCGGTTTCGGCTTCTTCTTGGAACTGTTGACGCTTCGTTGTCTACTTATTTCACAAGTGCGCACTTTGTTAACCGAACATGGAGGTAAAGCGTCGAGGTAAAGAGGGAGCAAGAGAAATACGAGTTTGAACATTTCCTGCAAAGATTGTACAAGCGTTGTTGCGAGTAAAAATACGTTGCTCGGGCCCAAAGATTATGAACAGGAAGACGACAGTGTAGAAAAATTGATGGGAATGACGACGGCTACACCGCGCATCTCGTAGCCCACATCACTTTCATGTCGAGGCATGCCTTGATCTTCGACACCCCGTCTGTTGGAAAAGAAGGGGAAGTTCGCCCTAATTCTAAGAATGATTCACGTCTCATTGCCCCCTTAAAAGCGAAAAAAACGGCCGAAAATCCATAAGTAATCGGAAAGCAGAGAACGTCAAAAGAAGTCAAAAGAACTCTTGACTACAAAGGAGCGAGCGTTGCTATTCTTCTGATCGTAAAAGAAATGCTGACGTTCAAATTGCTTCAATTGGACGGCAAATCGGGTCTAGCATGACTACTTTTTGAGCTGCACGCGGTTCAAATTGCCCATGACGCTACATAAGTTGTTAATATCGCGTTGAATGCGTGACATCATATACGCATGGGTCTAAAAGAAACAACAAAATCAACCAGCGATTGGAGGATAAAAATGCGGATGTGACTGAGCGCGTGAAGAAAATGAATTGATGGTTGACAAGGGGACGAAGGGGACGCCGGTCTCTCTTTCTTTGAGTCAAACGTCTGCGACTTTTTGATCTCTTTGAGCGACTCAAAGATCTTTTCCATTGCTGAACAGCCAACTTGTGAACGGGGCAAAGAGAAGAGCGTCGGTTTAATCGCTTCTCTTTATCGTCTTTTCACAAAATTATAGTTTGACTGCATCGACACATTACAGGCAATTGGAACAACAGCAAAGTGTTATGCGGAGCAGGAATATAGATGACCTTACAATTAGTTATAAAAATGCTATTCTTCGAGAGTTGACACATTTAAGAAGTAAAGAGTGCACGACAAGGGTATGGTATTCAGCTGGACTTTGAGACTACTGCATCTTCAGGGTCCCAGTGCAATCTACACTCTTCATTGCTGACAATCGCACGTTTCAAGTTGCCAGTCGATCACAAGCGATGCGCTTTCAAGAAGCGTTTCGGTAAAGAAATTGGCCTTCAATTGCTTGAAACGATCGCACATAGGAAGTTCAGCGTGAATGATAGAAGGCTAAAAGAACTGTTGACTAGAAGGAAGCGAGCGTTGCTCTTCTTCTGATCGTAGAGAAAATGCAGACCAACTTCTTCAATTCGCGAAAAAAATATAGACCGAATATGATTTCTATAGCACTGACGCTGGTTGTGTGGCCAGATGGTCGACTTGCACATAAATTCTTAAAGCCTTTCACAGTTTTAGAATTGGCAAACCTTTACCCATGCCGTGAACAAAGTTGAAACATTGTCCATGCTATTCTATGAGCGCATAGTTGATGCCGCCTTGAATGAGCGGCAAACAGACCTCATCATATACGAACGGGTCTAAAACAAAAAAAAATTACAACAAATCATGCAGCGACGAAATTCGGCATTGGCTGAGTACGCGAAGAAGACGAATGAATCGATGATCACGGAGAGAGAGAGAGAGAGAGAGAGCGCCAGAGAGGAACAGTCGACGGGAAAGAGCGCACTTCTCTCTGTCTCTTTCTTTGCCTGCTCTCTTTACTCTGTCAGACGAAGAGCAGTGGAGAGACGTTAGCGCCACATTTTCGCAAGCAAATTTTCGTCTGTTGAACAACCGCCTTGAGAACGGGCTAAGAAGAAGAAAGTCGAGCGACTGGGCCGGTTCCACAAGAGCTCAAAATGGCCAAAAAGCGACTGGGTCGGTGCTCTATGGGTAAATCTGCGACTGGGGTCCGCCAGTTGCGACTAGGGGGTTCGTTAATTTAACGAACCTGCCCCTCGCAACGTACATTGTTCTTGCTTGTTACGCGAGCCTGTCCACTTAACGACCAATTTTTTGCTTTGTCGCATTTGAGAAGAAGAAAGAACTTTTTATCCAGCAAAATACAGACTCATCTTGGTTGAATTGACAACAAAGTCTATCACATAAACGGCCGATTCTGTGTCGTTTCCTTCAAATTGTAATTCGGCACAGCTTCGAGCATATTTTCTGACGCAGATTGATTCGCACTTGATCATCAGCCACATCGAATTCTGATTTGTGAAATCCTGAAACCCATGAGCCAACTTGTCACCATTTAAAGTTACGCACGGCGTTCCAATAAAGTCCGCAACAGATTGTAAATAAATTTTTGTTTCAATGTCGCAAGGCAATCTTTTATCCTCACCGGTCACTTTCGGGCTCTTCAGCCCCTCGCAATAGTAGCACATGTTGAGTACGGTGGCCCTCCTACGTCGCGAGACGGCCGTTTGGTATTGAGGGCATAGGGCACTGGTGTGTTTGTTTGTCGGTGCGTTGTCGTTGCGGCAGCACAGCTTGCACGTTCTCACGAATCTGGAAAGAGAAAATGGAAGAGAAAATTATGGGGAGTCTACGGGGGCTGCTACAGGCTCATCTCACGTTCATCTCACCTACATATCTTGTTGCTGGACTAATTACTTACGTTTCGATTTGATGGACGTCTTTTTGCGCTGAAAAAAGTTTCCATCGAATTTCCGGATGCAGTCTACGTGCATCGCCAGATGATCCAGAGCATAGGTTGATCTAAAATTCGGCAGTTACAAGTGAAAACAGCGAAAATAAACGCTGAGCGAAGATTCACAAACAGCACCGAACGCGGGCGAAGGGGCGGCAGAAATCGATGACTGCGGGAGGGCGGGAGAGAAAGAGCGAGAGAGACGAGAACGATCACAATCAACTTGACGGTTGGAATCGAGAAGTGACTTCAGGGCGCTGTCCACTGCCGCGTCATTGTCATCCTTAGCAATACGTTACATCAGTGTCGCATTCGTGGAGCCATTTTTTGTGCCTTTTTTATTGAATTTTTTATTGCATAAAATCCGATTTGATTCATTTTGTTACAAAAAGATCTCTCTGTAAATAATGTGCTTGGGCTCGGATCATCCTCAGATAGGGAAGAGAAATAAGAAGAAACACTCAAAAAAGAACGCTGCGTCGTTTCCGAAGACAACAAATTCGATAGACAAACAACAAGCAGAAACACAATCCTGAAGCCCAATTTAGATCCGTGTCGAAAATGCGTAGGCAGAGCAGCGTCAGGGATCTACGTGCCAATTGGCAGGCTGCAAAGAAGTGACTAAAGATGACCACACTGGATGACACATAGCTTTTAGCCAAGGCATGAGACGGAAAGTAGTTGATTAGCACAAATGGGTCTCTCTAAATCACTTTAAGCTAAGCTATGGTATGAGCCTCCGCAAACAGGCAATCCTAGATGTAGAATCTATTCGAAAGACATCAGACCAAGACGTCATCAAGGCATTTCAGAGACTGGCGTTGTGACTCGACAGGCTGAGTTTGCACGCTCCAAGATGTAGCCACCAATTTCTTTTTTTCATCAGTTTTATGAAGTTTCCGGCTGATCATATTGCGTCACAATTAGCGATCCTCGTAATTTTTGCAACAATAATGTCCCAAAGAACCTTAAATAATGGCAATAGAAAGTTTTGAAAATCTGCAAACTTTTGAGAAGCCGCACTGCGTTACAAATAATGATCTAGTCAGTGATTCGATATATGAGCGATAGAGGGAGCCCATCTTTTATGGACGATGCTGAAAAAAGGACATAAACCACGAAAGGTAAAGAAGAACTTCGGCGGAGACCCCGCACAAAACGAAGTAAATCGATGATCGGGAAGAGAAAGCGCCAGAGAGGAACGCCAGCACACAGCTGGCTGGAACGAGCGCCCTTCTCTCTTTCTCTCTCTTCTCTCGCTGCATGGTGCTGCAGAGAATCAAGCGGTGCTGACAATGAGTCAGAAGTCTGCAACGAGTTGCTTTTGTCTCGAAAACAGTTCCTCTGGTTGCACTGCTGTCTTGAGAGAGCCGAGGGACCTCGGACCAGGGGGGGATTACTGGAACGTTGAGCCGGTCTCTCTGTGTTGGTGACGAGACGGAAGGAGTCTTTATTCTGTTGCTAGGGACGAGGACAACGAAAAGCATATTTGATGAAACCGTTCAATTTGGAAAGGATCGCTTTTCCATTCTCATCTTTCTCAAATTCGATTTCCAACATTGGCATTGGATCATGCACAGAGGCAATCCTACGTGAAGTAGGATCAAAGCCACGAGAAAGTCGCTCGGAATATGAACATCCAATTCTTCGGGGTGTTTGCGGATGCCCGACAGATCCCATTTTCAATGAATATTGTGAGAGAAACTTGTGGCGAATCCGTTAACGCTTAAGACATCTTCGAAGAGGCTTCAAACTTACTCAAGATATGGCGCTAAAGATGGTTGAGCTCTTGAAATGAACACAAATGTCCGAAAACGTTCGCACGATTGCTACAAGCCTTTCTCCGAAACTTGTCGTATGATCGACGTCAAAGCACGGACAGTTTTCCGGCAAACAGTCAAAATCCCAAAGTTAAATCTTTACGTCGAAAATGAATGTGTTTATGAGTAACGAAATATCTGAAACCAATTTTTTTCAACGAAGCAAGCACACCTACCTACGCATGGATTTCATGACGGCAATTTGACTTGAAACGCATAGATACGTTGTTGTCGTCGAGTAGAGCAATAACGCTAAAGCTACAAAAAAATAGTGAATATCTAAAAGCCACTACTTACCATGTAGTGGAATCCTTTTGCGTCTATCAGTAATCCAATCCTGTTCATAAGCGAGCTGCTTTCTATGACATGAAATGAGCATGCCTGCGAGACTCCAACGTTTACGGTTGAACCTGAAATTTAGAATAAGAGCGGCAATAAGCCTGTTTCGCGACGCAAAAAATGCTGTGGAACGAAATTACGCGCGTGAACGGCAGCGAACGCTAGGGATCGATAGACTGAGCTAGAGGATCACAGTGTTGAGGGCGAGGCGCTGCCCACATCGCATCCATTGTAAAGTCAGTCTGGGCTGAGCACAGCAGCCCCTTCGCTGAAAATTGCTCTGCACTTTGAACCTGCAAAGCATTCGGCGCAACCCAAGGTGCGAAGATCTTCAGTATTGTTGTGCACGGGCAAAACGATTTATTCCACGAGTCATACCTTTTCATAAACACGAGCATTTCTTCAGTGAGCGTGTGGAGAGAATGAATAACGAAACGCACTCTGTTTTCCGAAGAAAGCAATTTGCCGAAATACCGCAGCAAATCAGTTTCCTTGTGCCGATGGATTTTGATCGCATTTTGTTCGAGTTTCTGAACAGCCTTCTTGAAGGCATCTTGATCCGCTTGATGGAACATAAGATGTTCTAAAACGAATACTCTGAAAGTCCGCTTGCTGCAGAACTCACGATTATAATCATATCGTGAGTTATAATTATGCTCCTGCTCCGAACTTGCAGTTGGGTCCTTTCGGCAAGCGAAACCTCGAAATTCAAAAGGAAAACAAGCTCGATGACTTTTGCGATATATACGCTCTATGAGAAGTCGTCATTTAAGGATGACTCTGAAAGGAAAACGAACAAAACGAAATATCGAGTCAAGGAGAAAGCACGCCAGTAAGAATGCGAGTGAAAACGAAGGGAAGAAAAAGCGTGTGTGCGAGCTCTCGAGACGAGTGAAAGTCGCATGGATGACTGCACGGGGCAGTGAGCGTTAGAACGCGCCGAGTGAATAAATCAAGCGAAAGTATTTGATGGCATCGTCGAAGGCGCAAAGGGAGACACTTTCGTCGGGGACAGGCGAGGGTCATACATCATCATCGTTTCATAATTATGTATCTTGTTTCAATACATTTGTCGCTAATGGGCATCATGAGTCAGAAGCCAATAAAACAATAGAAGAGGTTAGTATACGCTCAGAATGGCGTCGTTGCTGGAGTCGATCAACGGCGCGAGGCTATTAACTCTTTTCCATTTTTGTACCAGATTTTCAGACCAATCCACTGATTTCCGCATCCATCACGTCATCGTGCTAGTCCATTGTTTCGTTTCCTAATGGGAAACGTTGGGTTCCAAACATAAAACATCCGCCTTTTCGAGTGCAAATTTTAAAAACCGCTTCATCATGGCGCTTCGAGCGTTCATTTCCCCTCTTGCACGTCGATAAGAAGGGCCTGGAAAATCGATGGTTGGAAAAAACAGGAGAGGCCACCGCTGACGTGCACCACGCCGAACGCTGTGACGACTTTGAAGCGCGAAGCGAGAAGGAGGGCTGCCTTCTCGCAATGGTCTTCATCTCTCGAGAACTGATGATTAAAGCCGAACTATGTAGGTACTAGCGGCAAGCAATTTTTAGTGTAGTGTCTGTTGGAAGACTAAACCGTAAAAAATTTTATTTTCAGAGTAATCGGAGTGTTACTTTCTGTGATCAATTTTTCGGTCATTATGGCTATTCTCGTGAAGGGTGAAAAGAACGTGCGTAGAGACATGCTGGTTTGATCCGTGTGCTGTTGATTCCGTTTGAGCTTAGCACTGAGATCCAGAATAAAATACACTTTTTCCCAACACGTGCTCGCACTTAGGAACGCAAATCGTACCACGCCTATCAATGCAGTAACATCCTGTGAGCAAAGTCAGACGCGAAGCTTGAGTCTTTCAGAGCACATAATCAATTGGGAGTTGCGATAATTGCCTTCATGATCAACAACGTGTCTAGGTGTCTAGGCCATCTGCATCTGCTAGGCGAACTACAATAGATCGCGTGCACACATATTTTTCTTGAAGCCTGAAAAGTGGAACGTATTGTGATACAGCCACCTGTTAGCGAAAGCGAGATGTGTAGCTAGGCGAAGCGAGCCTATAGTGGCCTCCACCATTCATTGAACATGCCGAGCAAAGGAGATGATCGAAGAGAACACAGGAATATGAGGACGCGATGTGTGCGCATCTGTAGAGAAGTGACCATTATTGTCCATCTACAATCGAAATATTTAGCGAGCAATTGACGAGGTCCCGAGGGCGCAATTTCAGCAACACGACAGCTAGCTCGTGACAAGGAGACATTCTGAAATCCATTACCGCTAATCTCACGCACATCGATTTTCCTCGCACCACAGACGAAGCGGTTTTGTGCTTTCGGTCACGCAAAGTGTTCCAGACTTCTACTGCTGTGACTTTAAAGGGACACTAAACGAAAAAATTTTCTCCGATCTTTCTTCCCAGGTTTGTTCAGAATTTCGAGCTGAACAAG
>JAQIXL010003269.1:0-10767 GCA_034700245.1 Poikilolaimus oxycercus
CGTCGTCGATGGCGGAAAGTGAAGTGTCTGTTCTAGTTCATGTGGCAGCGTGGTCAGCACTTGGTCGATGAACTCTTCTTGCCCCGAGACGGTAAAACAATCGTTCTTCAATTGCCCATAGAAGAAGGGATTCTCACAATCGACGACTAGACTTAACAGAAACGCTTTCCGAAAAAGATGCACTTCAACGATTCACTGAGGTTCCTTAAATTGACTTCGAAGCCTACATCACTATCAACGACGCAGGGGTGCTTTCTAAGAATTCAATAGCAGAGCCACATCGTGCCCCTTCTCAACCATTTTCTCCACGGCAGGACGGAAGTGGACGGAGTGTCCGGTCTCACATCAGCAGCCATCGCCCACTTGCATCGGCGACCCGATCGGCGAGCGACGGCCGAAGGACGGCGGCACTTCCGGTCTCGTCGCCCCGCTCAACCTTCCTGTTCCCATTTTTTCCTCTCCTCTCACGATCGTCGTCACACAGAATGTCGCGCTTGACATTCCGCGCGCCACCCTCGGCGGACGACGGCCGACGACTCGGTTTACGGCCATCGGGCAGTTCGTATGTACTACGAGTACTCAGACTTTCCTGTCACATCTCCGTTTCAGTGTCTACATAATAGCTAGAATTGGGCGTCTCGGCAGTAAACGTCAGGTTTCTTAGTAGAAATGTTCCATTGGAGTTCTGTCAGATTGTGGGTGAGTGTTTGCAGTCTTCTCATTTCGACTGCGTGACTTTTTCGGAATGTCATGCATTGCAAAAAGAACAGAAAAGTCTCTAGATGGTGCGAAGAGAACCCGGGTGGCCTCCCGACTATTGCCATGATCGTCGTCGAAACATTACAACAGACTCAAAACGGGAGAGGGGGAGAGAGAGAGTGTCGCCCCGCCACGGCGACTGCGCCGGAAGCGAGTGTCGCCCGCCTCCTTGCAGGTCCACCCCGACTTGACGAGGTGAAGGGATCAAGACGCCCCCCCCCCCTTCTTGCACTGATTCTTACCGCGAATTGATATGATGAAGCACCCGACGGCGGGAAAACTCCGCCGTGGAAACATACTGTACTGCCTGGCTTCTATCTTCGATCACATGCAGTCGTTATTTTTCAGTCGTCATTACGCTGTTTCAGCATGGTATCATTAATTCGCTCTCGAGTCGTAAGCTACTATGTCGATGCTATCATAGACATTCCTCTATCCTTTATGTCTTCCCATTTCTGTGCTTCAATCTTTGTATGCTTTTCTCACAACTTCTTCTCCTGTTTAAATTTAGCCGAACATTGAAAACATGCCGCGGATCTCTGTCGTCGCGGTTACACGTTAGACTCTCGTTTCTCCCTTTCCCATGGATAATCTCTTCTCCCCTCACCGAGTATTAATTCTCTCGCGCTCCATCGTTTTTTTTCTCTTTTCCAATCAGGATGAGGAGGGCTTCGTTCCCTTTCCACATTAACTTTGCTGCTTCATTATCATGCGGCTTACAACATCGAACGCTCATATTCTCCCGATTTGGATCAAGGCTTAAGCTACGGTGAAACCTACACGAGCCGTGAAAGGGGCGAGAGAGGGAGAGAGAGGTACGACGACCTTGTATCACGCGCTTTTTTTACGCTGGAAAGCGAGTAGCGCGACGAGGCGACCTGGGGGCCGGCGCGTTTTTGCACTTCTTGGCCACGCTCGGACAGCTGAAATTGATCACCCAGTCCTAGGGGGAGACCGATCACTTTTTGCTCTCTCAGGTGTTGAAACTAAGGACCTCAACAGCTGTGGAGAGAGTGGCTTTTGAAAATCCGAAAGCGATTTGGAAAAAGATCAGGCTGTTTTGAAATGAGTGCGGACTTTCAGTGCAAGTCAGTGAGAGATAGAGGGTCCGTCTATGTTGCACGAAGAGCCGAAGGAGAAGGGGGTTCCAGTCCGATTGAGGCAATAAAGAGTGGTCAGAGGGTGGC
This sequence comes from Poikilolaimus oxycercus, assembly GCA_034700245.1. Lineage (NCBI taxonomy): Eukaryota > Metazoa > Nematoda > Chromadorea > Rhabditida > Rhabditidae > Poikilolaimus > Poikilolaimus oxycercus. Next base: position 1,947 of record JAQIXL010003269.1, read on the forward strand.
AATGGTTGTGAGAGAGAGGGAGGAGAAGAGAGGGGGAAGTGGACGAGGCATCAAAACGCCCGTTTCCGGCCCGCTGCATCCCGGCACCCCTCGCCTGCTAGTGACACCTCCCATCGCAGTTCTGTCCAACCAGTCCCTCGTCATTTCCAAGTTCCTGCTTTCTTTCGATTTTCACATGAGTCCTTTTGACTACACGCGAACTCGGGTTCCCTGATTACTCATCAAATCCTATTTGCCATCCTACTCAAGTACTCAAGAGAAGCTCGTGACTGGCGGCAAACAAGTAGCCCAACAAACTGTCTTTCTCGTGAAGAGAACTTCACTCAATGCTGCCGTCTGCCAGTGTTATTGTACTTTCAGAAAACATTCGCTTATGTAAAAGGCCTGAAACCACTCTTTCCAAGCACTCTTGATCGCTCGCGAAAGCTTCTTCAGTGATTGTTTTTTTCATGAGAGACGGTCTCGAGAGGCCTCGTTCTCATTTCCGATCTTACCGAGAAGGATGCGCGCGTTGGGCTGCAAACAAAGCTTATATGGCCAATGTGGCGCTTTGTTGATTGGAATCGTTCCAATAGGAGCGGCGAGACAGAGAAATTCACTTTTTGCAATCTTTGCAAGCGGCATATTGTCGCTTAGTTGTTTCAACGAATTTACAATATCATATTCAAACGCTAGTATTGATGATGCCCTCATGCCAAATTTGTTCCCTTGCAAAGCACTATTACTCAATTCGACCCAGCATTTTCGTTCGTATAGTGCCCGCTTTGCAGTTTCTCTTGCACATCACACAATTGCAATTTGGGGGATGATTCCTCCGAGCGCTTAGCGCCGCCGTCGAACACGACCCGCCGCGACGAGATTAAAGCAGGCAGCCGAGAGAACACTCGCTTGGACATGGCATTAGCCTTTGTGCCGGGGAGGCCAACGAATCTGAGTGGACATCGTTCCCCGTCTCTCTCTTTGGTCGAGGAACTAATCTCGTTTCATGCTCGTTCGGCCGCCACACGCTCTCCCCCCGACGACAATGGCACGTTGACCAAATCATTGCGCCTTCTTCATGTCGCAGTGCCGATCTCCAACACAATTCTTTACTCGAAATAGAGCACAAGCCAACCTCAATGATCAGTGCTGGCGAGTCGTATTGCAGATATTTTGTAGAAAACCGCAGATCACCCGTGTTCGCAAGTAGCTGCGGACTCGAGGTGGCAGGGTCCGGAAAGAGGAGAAGGTGCCCGCTGGCTGCTCTGCTGGTCAGCACACGCACGTTTGGCCCTTGAGCCGGCGAGAGATGGATTGCCTCGCTCAGTCTTCCATTGTCTTCGAAGGGGAGGAAGAGAAGGGAAGAAGATCTCTCGATGCCCTTCTCGCTCCTTGTTCTCTTCAAGAGAGAGGACAAGAATGAGGCGTTCCCGGCACGCGATGAGTCCTCGAGAGGCTTGCGCAATCCCTGAAAAGCCTCTTTCAATTTGGGAAACGACAACTTAAAAATTTTTCTCCTCGCAACTGCTCTGATTGTTGAAACGTGTTGTCATCACCTAATATTTCATCGACGAATCCGTGAAGCTACTTTTGATGCGCCAAAACTGCAACGTTCTAATCTCGCATTATTTCCCAGCACATGAAAACCGCTGGCTGACGCGACAAACGTTCTTTTGCTTCAACATTTTATCCCGCACAGACTTGAACAACTCTCGGAGTCGTCTCCAATGACTCATCCCCTCTTCCCCTCTCCCATCCAATCTCCGTCTGTCAATCCCCTCGCGGGCATATTTCTTTCATCGGCGGCCATTTCATCGTTGTGGTCAGCGCCCGGAAACGCTGTCCTTCCCCCTTTCTCCCTCGGGAACGAGCTGCGAACGTCTGCCTCATCCACCGCCGGCGGCCCCATAGCTAATTTCGGGCTTCGGCCATCTCGCCGCCTTCCCTTCCTCTCTTTCTCCTCACTGGCCAGTGGTCAGCGGCGGCCGGCAGACGGCGCAATATCGGCCGAGGAGGCTGAAAGGGGCGTCGAGGGGGGCGGCTCTGGCCAGACCAGCACTGACGCGTCCCACATCGATTGATTTCAAGACTGCCCCCTCCTTCGCCCCGGCCTTCTCGCGGTGGCGGCGCCGGCCACCTCCTGTCCCTGGCTTGCCATGCCAGCTATAGCCCGTCGCTGCAGTTCGTACATACATTTCTTCAGTTCTCTGTACACTTGCTCAAACTCTCAATTAGCTTCAAACTTGTATTGCGCGGGCTTCCAGAAACGAAGGGAAACTTTGTTGAGCATTATGAATCACGATCGGAACGGTCACTTGCATTTCTCAATTATTCATTTCTTCAATGGCTAACTATTTCGACGAGGTTTTCCTCTATTTTCCTTCTCCATCCTTTCACTGCAATTTTCAATAGTTCTCACGGGATTATGGCAGAAGAGATGACTGCAGTAGTTCTTCTTCCGTCTCCTAATCTCTCCCTCCTTTTTTTGACCAGACGCCATTGCCGGCGTTTGCTCCCTTTCATGAGTCACCGTCATTACTAAGGCAATCCACATTGAGCCTCTTCTAAACGTCTCTCGAAATCGCGCTCGGTCTCGTTACTCATACATCTTTTCCAATCTTTCATCTCACAGAATTTACGTCTCAAAGTGGAAATCTTGTCAAAACATGAACCTTGCCCTCGTCCCGTCTTCGTCGATTGTTTTGCCCAAAAAAGGAGAAGAGAAAGAGGGCCGATGGTGGTCAACGGCGCGAGGGTTTTGATTGAAGATTCGATGCCTCTCTCGTTCATTCTCCCTTCCCCTTCCCCCTCTCTCTTCTCTCGACGAAGACGCCGACGGCGGCCGTCGTTCAAACCTGTTAGCCCCCTCGCCCAGCTCGCCGTGGCTCGTCGGCGCCTCGGCGGTGTCGTCTCTCCTCTCGTCGTCCGCCGCCTCGATTCTTCTCTTGATCGACGCACAGCCGCACTCTTCATTCACAGTCCGTCGTCGTTTTTCGTCTCCATCAGCCTCTCTTCTTCCTTCGTCCTCCCCCCTCCCCCTTTCCTTTTCCTGAATCGTCCCCGTCCACTCCTATTCTCTTCTTTTTCTTCTCGCTCTTTCCGTCAAGGCGACGAATGAGCGGAAGCCGAACCTCGAAGGTGAATGCGTATGAAGATTGTGAATTGGAAGTTTCACTGGATGTACTTTCCCTGAAGCGTTCTGAAATGTAGCTAACGTCATTTCGGGGGGATCGGCTTACTCAGTCTAAAGCCGTTCAGAAGCCAAAGAATGTTTTCCCGTTGATTAGCTATTCAGTTTCGATTGCTCCTCAATCTCTGCAAATTGCTTACCGCACACATACTTTATCAGCCAGCCCTCTTCTCCATTTCAGTTTCGATTCGCCTTTCAGCAGAAAAAGGCTCGCATGACGTCTTGGTACAGTGTTGGCGCCTCTCGGTCGAGCCGCCTCGGGGAGCCAGCGGGGGCGGAAATGTTTTGAAAGTGTCGCTTTGGGGACCCACTTCGAGGCCTGATTTGGCACGCGTCGCCTCCTTCCTTCTCTTTCATTCAAGAAAGGCGCGTGCGCGACTCTCCTCTGACAGGGGCCATCACGCTCATCGTGTCCCTGTGCTCCTTCCTTGATTTCTCACCGTTCGGATCGCTGAGCTTCTCGCTTCAGGTCTTTTTTGGGCCTATGTCCGTCATCTGGTTGTGAGCTCTCATTGCGAGGTCGCTACGTTTGCCGGCATTGCAAACAATACCTTCTCTGTTGATTCAGTTGTTTCCGCCACGCCATCAAATTATCAAAAACTTCTATCATCTGAACATTTCCTAAGCAAGTGAAATTGTCAGCTCACAAGTCTCGCATTTCCATCTCTACTCACTTTCCCACGGGAATCGAAAAGAGCTGCGCGCGGAGCTTGGACGGCGCCGAGTGCGTGCGAACGCCAGCCTGGCACTCGAGCGTTCGCCTTCTCCTCTCGGGAGTGCTTTCCCAGTCTGGCTATGCCGAAATTAGCCTCATCTCTTGGTTATTGACAAACTTTTTATTTGATACCCAGCTTCCTCATTAGCCTTCTGTTGAATTGCTGTTTGTAAATCAGATGAAAAGTAGGATCATAGTGCAACTCCACTCGTGGGGCTTTTTCTCTTAGATGTTGCCACTTCACGGGTGCTTTGCCGGTACGTTCTAGTCGCATTTCATGGTTTTCACATGATCTAGTGCGTAAAGGAAGAAGGCAGACATGGAGTGGCAAGAAAGGAAGAAAGTTTGTTGGCGTCGTGGCGTCCCGCAGGGGAAGCCGGCTCCACGACGGCTCGTCTCTCCTCGTTGTAGGCGCTCTTCGTCTGCCCTCGCGCCTTTCTCTATTGCCTTCATAAATTTGCGAGTGTAGCGGACGCCTCCGTGGTGCTGGTGGGGGCGTCTTGGTCGAACGACTGAAGAGTGAAGACATTCTAGCCGCGCTTTGTAGACGACTTCTCGTCTTTAGCTTTGTTTACAAGAGAGGAAACAGTCCGAGAAAGACGTCCAACCCCTTTAAACGGCCTTGTCTCGTTAATTGAGGAATGCCCGGGGAACGGACAAGAGTAGACATTTTCTGCTATTCACGACTCGCACTAAAATCAGCAAAAATGTCTCTCTGTAGTTCGGAGGAGGGACAAGGACGAGGCGAAACGCTAAAAGAGAGAAAAAGTGGCCAGCGCAATGTTAAAAACGGAGGAAGGCGCACGTCTAACGATAAAAGGAAGAGGAAACTCTCTTCCTCTCTCGAGAAGACCTCTCCCTCTCCCTTAGTGGTCCGCGACTAAAAATACACCTTTGAGTGCGTTCAAATTTTTGGCTTCGTCTTCGTGCAGAAAAACTGTTCCTGATGTCCTAATTCGCCAGTTGTTCTATGGATTTTGCTCGTAGCCACACTTGAGGAGGGGGGAGGCGGCGTCGACCGGAAGGGCGCTTATCAATGCGAACGCTTAAAGCCTCGTGTCTCACCCCTCAAATGTTGACCTTTGCTTATCTTTCTCGCTCTCGCTTTCATCTTGTCGCGACGTCAAACCGCACTGATCCCACGATGACCATGTACGAGATTTATCAACTGGTCCATCTCTCTCATTTCACCTGTGATCGGCGTCTCTCTCAGCCACCAATTACTTGATATGGGAGCGGCGGTGTCTCTGAGAGAAGAGTGAAGAAGGAGAAAGAGAAGGGAAGAGAGAAGGAGATCTCGTTCCGAACCAGCAACCCCCGTCGCCACCCGGGTCGAACCCTTCCCTCGTCGGGTCGACGATTCGATATTGATTCTGAACCCGCCGCGGATGTGTTGTCGTTTGCCTACTCTTGAGGTTTCTTCCTTTTGAAGATTTTCTTGGAGTCTTTCATTGGTATTCTTGGCGAAGAGCTGCAAGAGTAAACAAGACGGAGTCCTCGTAGGCGCAGTCCCTCCTTGCAAGTTTTTCATTCATGAACCTTCATGGTGTTGACGGCTTCATAAATAGAGTGAATGGCGCAATTTCTTCATCTGTGTAGTTGCTGATAGTCAGAGGCTGGGATCAATTTTCGTTGCAAATTTTCCCAGTTCAAGATGCACTCATTCTCAGTGGTTGAGCAGTCCCGTCGATGTTGAAGACAAAAGCGCGTCCATACGCGAACCTCTCTCGTTTTTGATGTGGAAATCAATTCGGAAGAGGAACTGGATTGCTGTGCTGAGCGTCTACTAACGGGTAGCCTAACGTTGCGTTTTTGTCCATTGGCACTTGGCATTACTAGATGTGTAGAAGAGGACTCGGAATACTTTACTATTAGTTGGAATAACTTCAAAAACTTACCTCATTGCATTACATTGCAGTTTCTTACTTTTTATAAGCATTCATAAGATTTTCTGTAGCAGTATTTATTTATTTTCTGTGGTTTTCATTCGTTTTATCCCGTTGATCTCTGTTCATGAGCACGGGTTGCTAGCGAAGACGTTTAGCCGATTTCTCCTCGACAAGCTTTTCATCACCCTTCTCTTCTCTCGTACAGCTCGTTAGGTGATGCACGCGCTCTTCGCCCTCTTAGCACCTCGGCTGCACGTGTTTCAGAACCTGAAACCTATTGCAACGTCTTTTTCTACTTCTCACATTCATTTTACTTTCAAATGCGCGTCTAAAAGTGCTGTAATTGTCGAATCGCTCACAAAAGGGCAATCGCATTGCTCAAAGGCCACAACAAACGGTGAAACGCACGCAAAACCGAGGTCCTCTCGGCAAGTGCAAGGCGATTTTTCTCCTCCTCTTCCTCCAGAAAAGAAAGATTTCGTCCTTCTTCCCATTCATGACGCTCAGGACGAACAAGTTCTCTCTCTCTCCTCTCGCCGTGCGGGCGTGGAAAGCAGTAAAAAATTTTCTCGCCGCCCGCACCACTTCCGGTGGTGCCGCGTTCTTCTCTCCCTCCTCGCCTTTTCTATGCGAGACAAACGTCTTGCTTACTTTTTCGCCTTTCCCCCCCTCTTCATTCTCTCCTTTAGGTCTACTGCAAAGAGTAAATTTTCTCTCGAAGTGAAACCTAAAATGGACAGGTTGCACGTGAATGTCGGGAAGTGGAGTGTGTGGTTCAGGAAAGTGAAGAAATGCCGAGTGAATGAGAATTTGTTGTTTGTGGTAGAGAGAGAAGGAATCGTCTTCTATTTGCAAGAAGACGCACGCTCATTCATCTCATTGCAAGAACCAACACTCGCCTTGTGATCTCTGATTTGGCTCTCTTCTCTCTTCTAGTTCTCCGAGTGTGATATCGATTTGTTTGCTTCAAATACTTGTCTTGAACAACGTGAAATGAAAATTCACCGCGCCTATCCAATAATGTCGCAATTACAACTGTCGCTCTATCACGCCGTTGCTAAAACCGCAAAATCACTTTTAAGATAAATTTTGTAGAGATCACCTAGTGGTCAAAGAAAGCAAATACGAGTGGGAGCATTGAGAGATCCCAGGAGACCACAAAAGGAGAAAGGCGGAGAGGCGATGCTCGTTGTGGAGAAGTCGCCGCATCCCGCCACGCTCTGAGCGTCCACGAAGACTTTGAGGTTCCTTCCTTCTGAAGATTCACGCCTGTTCAGATTTGAAAAGAATGATTATACGGTGGTTGTGGTGGTCCTCGATAATTCTTCTCTTGCTGAGGGAGGAGCAAGCCAATGCCCAAGAGGAGACGACCACTGCTGCTGGAGAGTCGACCACCACTGTGCCTCTAAAGAAGACGGCCGATGAACTTGGTACGACATCCTTTCTTGCTGTATTGGATTTCTAAGAATAATCTCACAAGTCAGATTGGATCAACTAACAATAAGTTGCAGGCGTGCCACGATGTGAGTCGAACCAGAACTGCGTGCAAAACGGCGTCTGCCAAAAGGACGCCGACGGTCATGGACGGTGTCTCTGCAACAACGCCTGCCCCATGTGTCAGTTTCAGGGCTTTTTACCTGTTGCTTATTGCTAGAATTGGAAGATAACTAAACTTTAATTTCTTGCAGATATACAGCTCAACTGCGTGGCAAACAAGCGACGGTCTGGTTATCCGAGTTATCGACGGCCGCCGCAGGCATGCAACCCCATGGACCATGTCTATCGGAGCAAGTACGAGCTGAGCTCCCCTGTCTGCTACGCTGTAAGTCGTCTTCTAGAGAACTCTCTCCTCTGACACCGAATTCAATGAATGAACTGCACAGAACGATCTTATTCTTCAGGGTCGATGTTCTTGTCCGCCGAAGTTCGAAGCAGTCGAGGCTCAATTCGAATCCCGAAAGCTTCAGCTCCTTCCAACGAAATGTGACAAACGTTAGTTGCCTTCACATAGATTTGCCTCCTGTAAAGAGTCACGTAATGACTTCTCTTTTAGGAGAGCTAGCCGTGGTCGGCTTCGCCCTTCCCTCGCACAACGTGTACCGGGGCACGGCGGCGACTCTCTACTGCTGCATCAACATGGACCCGCGAGGCGTTGTCGACGCCAATGGGGTTCGTCCCTTCACCTCAAATTCTGTTTTCCACAAAAACAAAATTGAAACCTCGCGGTCAGAGTCGAGATCACATGTTCAGTGTTCAAATTGAACCACTTTGACTGCTCCAGTGGCGCGCCCTCAGCCGCATCACTCAACCATGTCATAGCTATTTTGAATCACTTTGATGCGACAATTACGTGATTCGAGGGGACAGACGCGTCCAGGAACAGGCAGCTCTCCTCCCCATTGACACGCAAAGATCTCTCCCCAATCAATGATCACATCCGTGTGCAAAAGGCGCTACGTCAATTGAACCTTTTCTTCAACCTTGAGTAATCCCTTGTCATTGAAACAATAAAAGTCAATGTTTTGCATTAAAACGATCACCAATGTTCATGCTGCTTTCTGCTACGCTTCGAATTTTCCCCAAGTTCCACCTAATATTGCATTTGAGAATTAATATTTTATTTCTAGAATCACTGAAACCGTAGAATGAATGCGATGAGTGTCTATCCTCGTCGGGGTCCCCTTTGCCTTGCCGAATGACTAATAGCCCAGCCATCCCGGGGCCAAGCACTAAAACAAGAACTCGCCCTTGAAGTTCGTGTCCTTCGTCAACAATCCCTTACGTCACCAGACAAAAAGACTCGTTCCGAAAACTTCGAAAGCAAAACTTCGAAGATGAATGCCTTCCTTTTTCCAGGTGGGCTTCGTGCATAACGAGACCGTCATCAAGGAGCCTTCCTATCATCCTTTTGTCGTCTCCGAGGTTCGTGATCCCGCCTCAATTAGGTTTCAACTCAATCCAGGGTGTCGCTTTTGATGAATATCGACCGGAGCGCATTTGTTGGAAGCTCTGGATCCCGAATGTGCAGCTCTCCGACTCGGGCACTTA
>JAQIXL010003270.1:0-10765 GCA_034700245.1 Poikilolaimus oxycercus
GTTGTAGGCTGGAAAAAAATGGGATTCGACGATGTATGTTTCAGGTTAAATTCATGAGAAGTTTCGCTCGAAGCTCTCATTATGTCCTTGACCGAGCCAGTGTGAAATGAAGAAGTAGCCGCAGCAAGGAGACAAACTTTTCCGAAACAAACTCGTGGCGGCATCATTGTAGGTTTCGCCTGCTCTAGACTAACTTGAAATGTTTCATTCTATGCTGCGTCGAGACCAGGGATGGGAGTTTTTTGTTTTTTGGTATTTTTGGTATTTTTGAGAGATTTTTTGTTGTTTTTTGTTTTTTGCTTTTTTGCCAAAGTACTACCAAAAAACAAAAAAAATCAACATGCATCCGCACGCTAAAAAACTAAAATCGAGCACTTATTTTCAACGCAGAGGCAATTCTTACTCACTTGCGTGCATGTCTTACCTCTGAGAATATAGAGAAACCTACTTTTTATCAATAAAATATTCCCAGGTGGTGACGATTCTACGCAATTCTGCGCTTTTAGTGCGATTCTACGCTTTTTTGACGTCTTTTGAAGCATTTTTATTGCTGACTGAAGTTTAATAAAGATGAAGATGATCATTTTTGCTTGGATGTACTTCTACAACGTTGATTTGCCACTGACACTGAAGTTTTTTTGTTTTTTGTTTTTTGATTTTCAGGAATTTTTGATTTTACCGTTTTTTGTTTTTTGTCAAATTTCATTTACCTTCCATCCCTGGTCGAGACCCTGGGCTAGGTTTGTTTTGTTTCACAAACTGCTTTCTCGAATATAGGTGTCATTTTTAACAACGAGAATTTGATCGGCTAAGCATCAGTTCTCTCACTTTTACAGCGAATACGGCTCCTTTGATCCTTTGTTGATTTCATAACTTTCTCCTTTTCAGACTCTGCGCACGCGATCGCGATCAACGGAGAGGGTCGAAGTTTGCTGCCGCTCGACGACTTCCTGAATCAGCCGACTTCCACTACTGCTAACTGTAAGCTCACGACGAAGCATCAGGAGGGAGGGGAGGGGATCGTGTATCTTTGAGAGAGGGAGGAAAGTCTTCGTTGAAACATGACGACAAGAGCATTATCTCATTTCAAGGCAAGGACTATTGAAAACGGTCAAAATGACAGAACCAGTTAGCCCGGCGAAACGTAACCGTCGGTGAGAGTTCCGTGAGCGACAAGACTTTTAACATGGCTCAGGCCCGCCAAAAAAGGGAAATATTGAAGACCCACGATGCGGCGTCTGAAAAGGGGCGCGCTGAAACACAGGAACATCTTAAAACCTGTAAAAGAAGTGTTTGATTGAATCTGGGCGATTGATTGTTGCAGTGATCTGTGCTCGAATTAGTCCATTGTGTGAAGTCGTTGATGTGGATCGGTGTGCGCGTTGAAGAAAGTGAGCAGACGTCCCCCCCCCCCCTCTTTTTGAAGCAGAGAGGCGAAGACTTGGACAATGTACAATCTATCAGAACCGAGACGACCATGACACAGAAGTCTGCCAAAAGTTTTGGATTTACTCTAGTGTTTCTTATGTTTCAAATTGACAGCTAACGTATCCGAAAATAGTGAATGTAATGCTCGACGGACTTTCGTCAATTGAATTCATTCCCTGCAGTTACTTCTCAGAACGATTAATTTATACCGATGCGTGGTTTGGGTTTAGTTCTTGTCATGATCATTTCATTTGAGAGAGAGTCGGTCGCATCTTCGCGTCTCTTATTTGGGACGACGAGACCGTGCCCTCCAAAAATTATCATTGGTGTTTCTATAGGCGTCCCGCTCAACGGGTGCCGGTTCAAAGAAACCGCAGCACCGTTTGGATTTGCTAGAAAGCTGCCGATAAACATTGCGCATTCACTGCGTAGTCGCGTCGGGTTTCCGCGACAAAATCTGAAGATTGACATGCAAAACGTGAAGTTGCTAATTTTGAGAACTCGGGCTTGAAGTTCGCCAGGCATTGCTTCATCGCCTGTTAGAAATATCAGCAGACACTTTGGCGTTCGTAGAAGAGCAAAAAGGTTATCTCGTGGACCATATTCACCATCTTCGATGACCCAGCCTGTACAATAAAAATGAAAATTGTCGGGCAACGATTTTTTAGATGCAGCCAAAGACTACCGTTTCGCGCGAATATTTGGCACGGCGATGCCGTGCCCTCCAAAAATTGCAACTTAGGCGTCATCACCGATAGCGAGTGCAGGTCCAACAGAACCGCAACACCGCTTGAATTGCGGCTAAAGTTTGTGAATCCTTTGACACATTCACCGCGTAGTCGCGACGGGTTTCCAACGGAGAGAATTGTGGTCGATAAACATCTTGAATGCAAAATGAGTCCGGTTGTTGAGGCTCATCTCGATTCGTAGATTTTGCTATGTAAGATGCAGCAATCACTTGACACGCTCTTTTGCGCTACGAAAGAATCTTCGCCGTTTTTTAACGGTTTTAATACTGAAACAAAGTGCGAGACGAGTTTTGCCATCTAAGTCAACATTTTTTTCTGAACAGCAAATCTTCACGAAAATGTTTTTCGTTTATTTCAATAGAATCTCATTTTGCTCGAATCAATTGGGTAGTAATAGCATTCTAGAGTAGAAGCAATATTCTTCAGCCAAACGAGAGTTCCAGCAATTGAGTCATAAAAGTAGGTGTAGCCACTGTTGTCGGCCATTGGAAACAGCGTGGCATTGGCAGCGCCAGCTAAGGCAATTGTGGCCATTTTGTACTACATTGAGCGCAAAAGTGTCGCTTGATCCGAGGCGAGCTGCGGTAAGAAAGAAATCCATTTAAACTATTGAGGATGTGAATGATTTAGATGCGGTGAGTATTGAGGAGCATAAAATTGTCAAAATAACTTCTCAACATCAGGAATTGAAGTGTCGCGAGGCGAGCGTCAAGGCGAGGGATGAAAGGGTGATCCCAGGGAGAGAGCCATTCGTCCCCTTCCTCTTCTCTCAGCCCTTCTCCCTTTCTTTACATCTTCCGATGCGTGTTTATCCGCAGATAAACGGTTTCATTGAAGGAAGGCCCCCCCCCCCCAAGTAAAGATTTTATATTGGCAATCAAAAGAACTTCATCATTATAAACGAAATGGGAAACGAAATTGTTCTTCGTTGTCCGTTAGAAAATTTTCCCAAAGACGTCGCGAGAGAAACTTTGAGAACGATCCAACAACAGAAACAAATCAGCTTACGCCTCCGGAGGAATCATTGACAAAACTCGAAGTGGCGTCTGAAAAAGGACGCACTGAAACAGAGAAACATCGAAAAGTTTGGAAAGACATCTTTGACAGCGCAGTCACAGTGGCTGTGTCTCGAGCTTGTCGCTATGTTCATCCGACGAAACACAAGACTCATTTCTGAGCTTGCAAATATTCCTCTCGACAAAAAATCGAAGATGCGCATTGTTGCTTTCTTTAATGAAGTGTCAGTCAGCTTTTTTTCTGAAACATAACTGCTGTAAGCACGACATGAATCCAAATGAACGGCTTGGAACCGGGAGACGAACGCGTCTCCTCGTGTTTGAACATGGATGTGAGTGTGGTGAAACAAAGTCGAGTTTTCATTGTCATTCAATTAATCTAAAGTGCAAGAAAGCGATCAACGCCTCATTTCAAGCCACATATGCGAAGTTGCAGAAACCAAGACGACAGCTCAGCGACAGTTCAATAATTTGGCAACCTTCTCCACTGCTGGTTGCGGAGTTCGTTTTGCCTGTGAAGGATAAAACACTGTTGAAGTACATATTCTGATTACGACGCTGATTTTCCTCTGAGCTTGTATTCGGGCCAGCAGAAAGCATCGTCCATCGTGTGGAGTCATTTTGGACTCAAAACCACATACCTTGCAACCTACGCATATTGTAGAGGTCCCAAACACAGAACAGTCGAATCCGTCGCACCTGGCGTTGCTTCCTTTGTCTCTAAAGAGAAAAGAAAGAAGTTGAATAGAGGAAATGGCTGGGCAGCACGCCCGACTCTCTTCAATTCAAATTCAACTCAGTTCTACACTCAAGTCTTTTATCGTATCATCGCGCCTAATTGTCGCAAAGGAGAACCACCGAAATGTGGATGAAGATTGATTCTCAGAGAAGACGCCGAAATCTCACAATCAGAGAAAAGGCCCGGAACGCTGATGCAGAGAACACTTTTGTGTGATTCTTCTTGCTGCTTCCTTTCTCTCTCTTGAGGCAGCTGCTAGAGGAAGCACGTGGAGACGTTTGTCGAAAATAAACTCCTTCAAGGAAGCCACAGAAGTTGTGCAATAGGAGAGTGGACGAAGTGCGAATCCCTTCCTTGTGAGACAACATTACATCACATCACATATTTATTGGTGTGTGGGTGTGGAGAGAGGAGACGGAGCTCTTCAGGCGACGCTGCGACGCTTGCGACGGCGGTCCGGGCAGGGAAGGTCGGGGTCGACGAGGTAGCAGCCGAAGGCGATCGACGTCACGGCCGCGCCGCAGAGGAGGACGGCGGCCTGGGCGGCGAGCGAGGCGAAGGAGAACATCTCGGAGAAGAGCGGGAGCGTTGAAGACGGAAGACACACGAACTGACGGCCCGGACTGAAAACAACGTCTTTTATTCACTTCGGTTAGACAAACAAATTTTTGTAGGCAAACAAACAAACAAATGAGGATTTCAAAAGAGCAAATTCAAAATTTCAAGGATCTCGTCACGAATGAATTTTGTTTGCTATCCCTGAAATTCGGGAATTCAAAGTGGGACGAGGTAGAGGAGAGAAGAGAACTTGCAGGAACCCGCTTTCGTCGGCGCCACCCAGAAATTCTACAACGACTTCTTCGAGCCTCTCGACTTCGACGTCCTCTGACTCTTGAATAAATAATAGTTTGCGTACGAGATTGTAGCATTTCGACAAACCTTCTGATGCGCCAGACAGTTTTATTGAGAGAAAGAACCCAGGTAAAATTTTCCAGCCTGATAACAAGAGCTGGCCAGCCTGGAGCCACGTCTCGCCCTTTTCCAAACTGGAAACACGTGGCTCCAACTTGGCCAACAGATTTTTTGCTTTCCACCCTGGAACCACAACTCTCCAAGTTGGAACTCGAGATTCAGCCTGGAGCCACGTGGTTCCAGCTTGGCGAGCAGAAAAAGACGTGGTAAAGTCGTGGCTAGCTCTTGGACCAAGTTGGAGCCGCGACTTTATCGGCCTGTTACCGGCTTGTTATCAGGACGGCAAAGTCGTGGTTCCAGGGCGATCAATTTTACCTAGGAAAAGAGAAGAATCAGCCAAACTCATAATAATCGTTAAGGGTATTGTAATAGTTGTTGATTTGCTCTGACGCGTTTATTAGTTGATGATCGAATAAATGTAACTACGGCACAAGTAGCGAAATCTTGATTTGATCTCGGTGAAACAAAGCAGCAATCACTGATGTTCAATTGACAACCACGATGTCTAGTTGAAACAGCTCGTTTATGCGCAAAGTCAAGTAGAAGGAGTCTGAAACATGTCCAAAAGAATGTGTGCAGAAAGTAATAGTTTTACGTGTTTTGAAAAAAAGTGTGACATAAAGTTTCCTCATCGTCACGAGGGGTCACATCGTCACATCATCCCGCCTTATTAAAACTTGCCTTTGATCAATCTCAGAAACCAATGCGATCAAAACGCGCCTGAAAATGGTGTTCGTTTGGTGAGGTCAATGGTTTTATTCAACGAAGCCACCGGTGAATTCTTGTGAAAGCCCTCAGAGGTTTTAACAGACGATACGAAACCTAAAATTTTGAAAAAAATATTTGACCCAGTCTTCCCAAATCGCAATAGAAGTGCTCGTAATGTCGTCGGAATGACACACGTCTGAAACATGGATACCAGTGATCAGTGTGCGCGTTGAAGAAAGTGAGCAGACGTCGTCTGGACACCCCCCCCCCCCCCCCTCGAAGCAGATGTCTAGTCGCGAAGACTTGGAGAATGTATAATCTATCAGAAAGTCGACCACGACACAATGGATAGTTTGCTAGTTCGTAGTGCTGGGCTCTTGTGACTTCTTATGTTTCAAATTGACAGTGATAGTATCCGAAAATGGTGTAGGTAATGCCCCATCGGACTTTCGACCACCGAATTCGTTCCCTGCAGTTGCTTCTCAGAGCGATTATTTTATAACGATGCTGGGCTGGAGTGTTTTTTTCTTTGTGTCGCGAATTGCACGCATTGATATCGTGCAAGTAGGAAGCAAATCAGAAAAACACCTCCAAAGGAAATTTTCCTGGAACTAGAATGCAGATGATGAGGCCGGAATACTCTCCCACAGTTGCTCTGAAATTTATTTCTTGTCATGATCATTTCAATTGAGGGAGAATCGGTCGCATCTTCGCCTTTCTTATTTGGCACGGCGAGGCCGTGCCCTCCAAAAATTCTAGAGCAATTGTTGGTGCCGCCATTGGCGCCACGGGTGCCGGTTCAAAGAAACCGCATCACCGTTTGGATTGGTTTGAAAGCTGTCGATCAGCATTACGTATTCCCCGCGTAGTCGCGTCGGGTTTCCGCGACAAAATCTGAAGATTGACATGCAAAATGTGAAGTTGCTAATTTTGAGAACTCGGGCTTGAAGTTCGTCAGACAACTGTGCATAGCTTCATCGCCTGTTAGAAATATCAGCAGACACTTTGGCGTTCGTAGAAGAGCGAAAAGGTCTTCTCGTGGGCCATATTTCCCATGTTCGATGACCCAGCCAGCATCGGCATTGTTCTTCATCATCGGCATTGTTCCTTTAGTTAAGGCTTTACGAGGAAAGAAAAAACCGCTCTTTAGACAGACACTCCAATGCGATTAGGACAACTTGCAAGATGTAAGCAGTTAGCGCACAGAGCAAGCCTTTAGGCCGTTAGAAGAGCTGGAAAGGAGAGAGCCTTCGTTAGTTGACTGGCAAGCCGATTTTTAGAAGAGCTCGAGGGACGGAACTTTCGTTAGTCGGTTAGTACTCGGTTAGTCGACTGGCAAGCCGTTAGTCTTTTAGAAGAGCTCGAGGGACGGAACTTTCGTTAGTCGATTAGTACTCGGTTAGTAAGCCAATGGACTTTAGAAGAGCTGGAAAGGAGAGAGCCTTCGTTAGTCGACTGACAAGCCGTTAGTCTTTCAGAAGAGCTCGAGGGACGGAACTTTCGTTAGTCGGTTAGTACTCTGTTAGTAAGCCGATGGACTTTAGAAGAGCTGGAAAGGAGAAGGAGAGAGTCTTCGTTAGTCGACTGGCAAGCCGTCTTTTAGAAGAGCTTGAGGGAGGAAACTTTCGAACTTTCGTTAGTTCGTTAGTACATCTGCTAGTGTGAAGTGTGCCAATTCTAATTTTGGAAATAAACTTATTCGAATCGTGGTGAGTTTGCCTCAACCCTATAGGTGAGTTGCTCACTTTCCAAAGAAGTGTTGCTGCACGACAACGTTATTAAACCTTTTAAAGCATTTTCAATGTGTGTGTTAGGCGGCGGAGATTAAGGAAAGTTCACTTTAAAGACGAAAATCTGGACACAACGTTTCACAGCAAGAATACGGCGCTTTCAAAACCATCTGGCCTCAGGGGGACAAATATTATGAAGACAACCAAAGTCGAACAGGCGAGCCGAAAACGTCTAAAAACCCAAGATGTAAACGACGATCGATCGCCCTAGCAGAATTTGTATGTGAAAAATAACTAGAGGCAAATGAACATTTTGCAGGAGAAATGGGAAGTTACATAAAGTGCATGGGGTTTGCGGCCGTGTGAAGGTGAGTCACCTCGCACATAGCGGTGATTTAAGCGGTTGTCAGCCAGTCAACTTTTTTCAGGCTCTAGATGCAAAATGCACGGTCTCCATCCTTTTATCAACACAGTTGGAACACGATTCTCGTCACACTGTCAGTTTCACCTTTGCCACGCAGCATGAACCAACGAATTGATGGAGGCTAAAATGATTCACATTTTGCTTGGTGAACAAAGGACTGAATTTGTTAGATTATTTTTAAATAATTGTTAGATTATTTTCATTAAAATGAACGTGCGTGAATAAAATCTGCTTTACGCTTGACTCTCTATAACGCGGATGTTAGAAATTCCGTAGGCATGTTGTACTCTTTGGTGTTTCCGTTTCAGGTCCTCATAGGCATGGCCAATGATCTTCCATATGCGAAGCGTGTCAATTTCAATTGAGAAATAAGTTTGTGGTTGCTTTTCTCAGCCCTCACGGTGAGTGAGTTGCTTGCTTCTCGAAGTGTACTCGATTTCAGGATGGCTTCCTTGGTTTGCTGCAAACAATGCGTGGCCTTTACCCCAAAGTCGACTAACGTCTAATATTCTTCCAACTATGAGAAGAAGTGATATTTCAAAAAAAAAAACCAACGCTAATTTTAAAGTAAACAACTGAAATATTGCACCACCGAAGCAAATTTAGCGTGGTTTTTCACTTCCAGTTTCAATGGACTACTATTACTGCGAGTC
Organism: Poikilolaimus oxycercus; assembly: GCA_034700245.1. Classification (NCBI taxonomy): domain Eukaryota; kingdom Metazoa; phylum Nematoda; class Chromadorea; order Rhabditida; family Rhabditidae; genus Poikilolaimus; species Poikilolaimus oxycercus. Next base: position 8,420 of record JAQIXL010003270.1, read on the forward strand.
TGAGGACTATTCATAGAAGGTTTCGGTACGCACCATACACTGCGTCTACAAAAGCTTCACATGCTCATCGAGATGAAACATGTGAGTAATGCTTGCAGAAAGAAGCCCGAATGTTTAGCCATGACCATACTCGGTATTACGGCAAATGTGCAGTTTACCACGCTGTCAGCTTCTATAATTGCATCTGCATTTTAATTTTAAATTAAAATTGGTTTCCATTTGGAACTTACCTTTAAGAAAATGCGTCGCTGAAAGCTATTTTCAGCAATAAACATTCCACCTACTGGGCGGTCAATTTTTTTGCCAGTCTACCGATTTGGAAAACGTTTCACTCCGAGTGCATTTGAGAAAAAAAGCCGACAGAGTAATGCCTTGACCCCAGAGTCGGCTCAAATTACTCCAATTATATGAAGAAGTGCTACTGCACGTTCAACCGATGCACATTTACAAGATAGCGGCTGAATGGCAAGATTGTCATCGTGGAGCTAACACAGACTGATTATTTTTGGACTTTCAACAGGCAGCCCATCATTGAATGGCATTTTCGAATTGCTTTCTCATGTCTAGCAAGACAGTAGAAGTGAACCGGTACACGGACTAAGAGAAATTAGCCCACTTCTTCGACTTCTAACAAGCCACGGTGAAGCTCAATCCGATTTGTCCATTTTGCCAACTAATAAAGTGTTTTCATACCTTACTCGTTCATGAAAATTTGTTGAAAAGATCACATTAGGTCGTACACTGCTTGTTTATTTTGATTAATGCAGCCACATGGCGAGCTTGAAAGCATCAAAAGCCATGCTCCGCAGGCCATACGTTCCCAAAGCCAAAGCGCGCTTCCGGAGCATGAAACCAGGGACGCAAGCGGTTGCCGTTATCACTGAGACTCTCGCATTGATCGCGTCTCGTGCTGTTTCCACCTCGCGCTCTCATACTTCAGTTTCAGGTCCTCATAGACATGGCCTCACAGACATTCATATTTGAAGTGTCAAGGAATTCTCCCCAAATCAACTTTTTCCTCTGTAAACAAAAAATTTCCATTAGCACACCACGTATTGGAACGAGAAGTGCCCGATTTGGACAACTAATAGAGGAAGCGTTATTTGACTAAGGGAAATGTGTATTTCAAGCCCACTCCCCCGCTAAATCTCTTACTGGGATCATCGCACTGGTGAGTCTTTTCGTAATATCAAAAGGTACATAACTGTGCCTTCAAGCTAATGAAATGGTCGACGAAGGCAAAGCACTCTCAATGGATGGAAACAGTTCTGCTATGGATATTTTTTCAAATGAGGAATTGGAGATAAATAATTATTTTTTTCCACGGTTGGCGTGAACTCTCCAGGCGAGTGAGTTGCCACGCACGCCAAGCTTGGACGCGTAAATGACATCAATCAAATGTCCCGCCTCATGCGATTTTCATTCTTGATCTCTATTACTTTAGTTTCAAGTGTTCACAGACAAGGCCCATATCCTTTATGTCTCTCCACAACAGTCGATTGATCTGCTGCAAACATCGTTTGGTCTTGCATAGCGGCGAAGTTGTTTTATGACGAACACGCTGCATTGTTTTAACACCTGAATAAAGCCTTTTTATTCCTGTCGTTTCGAATGCAATACTCACATCGAGCTTGTGGTCAAATTCAGCGTGGCGTAGCCCTCTGCCGACGTGAAGAATGCACTCCCGAAGACGAAACGGGCTCTGTTATCAGCCCCTCGGCCCCCCTCGCATTGATCGAGTGTCGCGTCTCAAGCTGCTTCCACTTTCTAATGGCTTTGTTTCAGGCCCCCATAGGCATGGCCAAAATGAGCTTCCATATTTGAAGCCTAGATTGCAATTCTTTCCTAATGAAGTACAATATTTTCAAGCGATAAGCGACCACATGAAATCTTCAGGTGAGTGTCTTAATTTCTAGAGAAGCTGTATTCACAATTCAGCTTCGCTTTCATTGGTTACTCTTAGCGAAATATTTCCCTCGATTCGAAGCCAAGCAACGCTTGAAATTCCGATAATTAATGGAAGAAGAGTTATTACACGAAAAAGTTACCAAAGCTTGAGAAAAACTTGTTTCCGTCATGGGTGAGGTCATGTGACAATCTTAATACGCCCGCTTAGAATATGGGAGCAATGCCTGCTATAAGGGGTGGGGCGTAAGTAATGTCACTTTTTGAAGTTTCAACATTTCTTTTCGGACTCTCGATCCAATTCAAAGTGTAATAGGTACCTGATCCCCTGGCCGTTCAGTGGCCGGAGTTTGAGCTGCCGGTATCGCTTCTGCTGCGAGAAACGACCGAAAATAGGAGGTCTGGTCAAGGGTCCGAAATTCAGTTAAAAATCACAGAATG